>JARHVA010000660.1:1035000-1175000 GCA_037957365.1 Torreya grandis
TAAGACCTAAGAGACTACACTTATTTATCTTATACATTCAGAATAACCCTTGGGGCTAACACAATTACATTTTTTAACAAGAGTATATTCAACCAATATAATCATAGAAACCTAGAATATAATTCATTCTCAGGTACTTAATCATGCATAACCATTAAATGGATAAGTTTAGGGCTCATTTATAATTAGCCCTATAGATGAGTCAAACCCATCCCCAGGGTTGTTTAAAAATGGCCCTCATATATTTTTTTAATTTACCAAAACTTTGTAATAACCACACTAGGTTTTAATAGAAAAGAGTAATTTTTTTAAAATTAATTACACATATGCATCTAACATATTTCACCATAATAATTCCAAATAAGTGATATTTAACTAGATTTATTGTATTAGTTAACCCCATAAGGTTTATATCAAATCCATTTAGCTAATGATCACCATGAAAATGATATAATAATTCATGAATAATGTTGAATAAATAATGAATACTACATTTATTTCATTAAAGTAATAATATAATTTTAGCCATAGTTGATAGAACATTAAAACAATTATTATAGAATTAAAATGAATAAATAATATAGTTTTAATGATAATAAAGTCTAAATAAATAATACTACAATGATACAAAGCTCCATGAAGCATTAGTTATCCATGAACTCATGTATTTATCTATAATCTCAAGTGTAGTCTCTAGTGTAGTACTATTACAAGGAGGTAGAGTATCATTTGAGTGATTTTCAACACCAACCATAGACCATTGATCCCCCGTAGTCTCTAAAAAAGGGAATGACCCTCCTTTCATAGATGGGTAGATAATGATGGTGTGGGAATCTAGAGTTGACAAAATAGAACATGTGTGTAATTAGATAACTAATAGATAATGTGTACCATAAATCAATCAATTCTAACATGGTATCACACAAACATGTAAACTATATCAAACACATGAAATGACAATGTTTAACTATAAACATTACTTTGGCCAAAGTTTTCAAATAGTTAGTGATCTTTAGGATCACTCAATTTTATACACACCAGTCAATCAAATTGCACCTCATCTTGTATTGATGGCACTAATTAAGCCAGTGTAATCTATCCACTAATTATTTAGTGTAATAAATATGGGATTTGGTTATTTACATAATAATATAAAAACCAATACACTCAATCAAAATATTATCTATTAGCAGATATAAAATATGCTAAGTATATAAATATCAAATACATAGATTTAGTCCATGAAATATAATGCAATGAATCTAATATTATCTAGTAATGAATCTAATAATCATCTTGTTTATTATATAATAATAAACATAATCATAACTAGTCCTCAATATATACATACCATCTAGGTAAGAATTATATTTAGACTAAAATTTACATAATATTAAAATGTAACTTGAAATGTTATTTCATCCAAAAAAGAAAACATTTATCACAACTTATTTATTTTTTTATATTCTAAAAAATAACAATAAGCCAATCATATAACAAACTTAATATGATATGCATTTAAAACATTTAAATACTTTATTTTAATGCTTCAACTAAACTTTAAATACATAATAAATCACCCATATTATCCTACTATATAATAATGTTTACCAATAGACAACAAGTTGTGTACATCTATTTATGGTATATTCATTTTTAGATTTATAACACTATCATCAAATCATATGTTATACCATGTATATTTTTACTATTTTAAGCTCTCATATAAATTTCTATATAGTCACCGATATGACAATCTATACATTATAATCTATGTAGATAGTCCACTATCCATGATCTTAGAATGTCTCATATAGTTTCAATATACATTCAACTATAATAAATTTTGTCAAACCTCTAATATACCATATAAATCCCAATTTAATTATTTTAACTAAAAATTACACAACATAAACATGATTACTAATTTAAAATATAGCCATTCAATTATTTACCAAATTTTATTATTTAAAAAGATAAATCAATCAAATCATAGACCTATTTGAATTTATTTAATCTATGAAGATCAAATATTTAATACTCAACTGACTATGTCTAAATATTGAGAATTATGTGAGAATATAACTCAATCCTTGACCACATATATACACCTCATACAATATACAATTTAATCAAATACTCAACCCTATTATAGTCTATATGGGGGTATAACTCATAATTTTAAAATCAAATTTGAATATATATAATATATAGGTAGAACAAGGTAATAAATCTGAGTGTATATAATACATAGATAGAACAAGATAATCATTAAACTAGTAAACTCATCTTTATTATTCATATAATTTATTCTCAATTTAAAATAAAACTCCTTTACAATATAAATTCCATCAATGTTGATGAGTACAGTGTTTCACTCTTTCGTCTAGTTATTAATAATCAATTTGTGTGTGTATATATATATACATACATATATATACATATATATACATACATACATACATACATATATATATATATATATATATATATATATATACATATGTATAAATACATATATATATATATATATATACATATACATATATCTATATACATACATATATACATATACACACACACACACACACATATATATATACATATATGTGTATATATATATATATACATATATATATGTATATGTATGTATATATATATATATATGTATGTATATATATATGTATATATATATATATATATATACATATATATATATGTATATATATGTATGTGTGTATATATATATATATATATATGTGTATATATATACATATATATATATATATATGTATATGTATATATATATATATGTATATGTATATATGTATATACATGTATATGTGTATATATATATATGTGTGTGTGTATATATATACATATACTGTTAGGGTGTGGAGCTAAAAGCTTCACCTTATTGTAAACATGGAGGATGCTGAGTATGCAATTGCCAACGTCGACAGGATCACCAACGTCGGTCAGTGGATAGTGTAGAAGGAAACCAACCTCAGCAGCAGTCGGCCGACGTCGGTCACCTCCAATCAAATAGGGACCAACATTAGTTGCTTGTGCAATTTCAAAACTGTTGTTGATGAACAGTCAGTTATTTGAACAAGTATTTTGTATAATAAAGACTAGTTCGAGTCTTGAGCCACAAGTCTAATCATTGTATGCATGAGATCTATATAATAGACTCATGGGCTGTATTGTAAAGTGTAAAACTTGGAGAGTTCTTCCCATGGTAGAATTAAGTAGAATTCTTCATGTATGTAAGATCAGGTTGGTCTACAGGGGTGTGTGTATGCGAGGGTCAAAAAGAGATCAGCGAGGGAAGCAAGATCCAAGGTGACAACAATACATCAAGGAGTAAGATCATGGTGAGATCTACTTGGAGTACTGATTCATACTCAGTTGTACTGGTAGTACAATGAGGTGAATAACAGCTTGTGTTAGTTGTGTGTTATGACCTATTAAGAGAAGATTACTCTTGAGGGAAGATTACTGTAAGCCCATGAAGTGGAAGAAAGAGTGTGATCTCTTTGTTGTAATTTCCTTCTAACTGAGTTAAATACAATTGTGTGTTACCTCTCATATTATGTGCTATTTCTCATTGATAGTTACTTGTACTTCTGATTATTTCTACATCTTAAGTTGCTTATACAATGGTAATCATGTGTGCTCTTAAATATGACAAGTTGTGTCAGAGCTTTGGGGAACTTAGGTCCTATCAAATGGTATCAGAGTGAGGTTGGACGTTCTTAGAGCGAGTTTGACTAACAGATGGCCCAGATCTGGTTAGTGTGTGTTGATTACAGGTTACTCACAGGGGTTTCTATTTGAGTGGGAGTATAGCAATGGCAGAAGAAGGTAAGCTAAGGATGAAGAAATTTAGGCACAGGATTAACACCACAAGGAGTGTGGTGGGTAGTCTTCAAGATTGAGCTTGAAGAGGAATACAAGTTAGGATGCAGATTAGACAAAGTATTGGTATAGGTACAGGTGCAGCTATTTATCTCCAAGTGGGAGATTATTAGGCTATGGAGCTAAAAGCTTCACCTTGTTGCAAACATGGAGGATGCTGAGTATGTAATCACCGGCGTCGACAGGATCACCGACGTCGGTCAGTGGATAGTGCAAAAGGAAACTGACCTCACCAGTAGTTGGTCAACGTCAGTCACCTCCAGTCAGACAGGGACCAACGTCGGTCGCCTGTATAGTTCCATAACTACTATTGATGAATAGTCAGTTAGTTGAATGTGTAGTTTGCATGATAAAGACTAGTTTGAATCTTGAGCTGCAAGTCTAATCATTGTATGCATGAGATCTATATAATAGACTCATGGGCTATATTGTAAAGTGTAGAACTTGGAGAGTTCTTCCCATGGTAGAATCAAGTAGGATTCTTCATGTATGTAAGATCAGGTTAGTTTGCAGGGGTGTGTGTATTCGAGGGTCAAAAGGAGATCAGCGGGGGAAGCAAAATCCAAGGTGACAGTAATACATCAAGGAGCAAGATCATGGTGAGATCTACTTGGAGTACCAGTTTGTACTTAGTTGTACTGGTAGTATAATGAGGTGAACAACAACTTGTGTTAGCTATGTGTTGTGACCTATTGAGAGAAGATTACTCTTGAGGGAAGATTACTGTAAGCCCACGAAGTGGAAGAAAGAGTGTGATCTCTTTGTTGTAATTTCCTTCTAACTGAGTTAAATACAATTATGTGTTGCCTCTCATATTCTATGCTATTTCTCAATGATAGTTACTTGTACTTCTGGTTATTTTCGCATCTTAAGTTGCTTATACAATGGTAATCATGTGTGCTCTTAAATCTGACAAGTTGTGTTAGAGCTTTGGGGAACTTAGGTCCTATCATATACATATGTATATATATATACATATGTGTGTAAATATATATATATACATATGTGTATATATATATATGTATATATATATATGTATATGTATATATATATATATATACATATATACATATGCATATGTATGTACATATACATATACATATACATATACATATATACATATACATACATACATATATATATATATATATATATTAAAGCATGTATCATACATAATTTAATATATATGGAATTGGATTTAAATCTTTCCAAGCCATAAATATATAAAATTCTAAAACCTAGTAATGATCCCAATGGTAGATAATTAGTTGGGTAGAGGTATAAACATTTGGATGTATATTTAGATAAATGCATATATATATATATATATATATATATGTGCATTTATCTAAATATACATCCAAATGTTTATACCTCTACCCAACTAATTATCTACCATTGGGATCATTACTAGGTTTTAGAATTTTATATATTTATGGCTTGGAAAGATTTAAATCCAATTCCATATATATTAAATTATGTATGATACATGCTTTAATAACAAATATTAAGCATATATCCCATAACACATAATTCATAAATCCGTTCAAAGTGAAAACACAAATTATTCAAAATCCTTAACCTTCAATATATATATATATATATATATATATATATAATTGGGCCTTTAAATCACGAGTATACATATATTTACCTATGTATATACATTTTACTACATAGTTAATTTTTTTATGGAAACCTATGATTTCCTTACCTAAAATTTCTTGGTTAGGTATATATACACATCTGATTCCCTTTCAATAAAAAAAAAAATCAATGTATATTTATGCCTTAAAGTTTATATCGCCAAACTAGTTCAAAATCTGAAATTGAGTCCAAGACCCTACCCAGTCTAGTTATAAATACCCATTTTAATGAAATAACCATACTATGAATTTATAGGATTTACAAATATGAAAAATATATTAACACAGAGCCTTCGTGGTACTAAAATAAACATGGTGAAAATCATACAGTTCTAGCTATTCCACTTAGTATCACTTTGGGTTGGATGTATGGTTATGTGGATGTCTGAGCCAACCATAAGGCCTTACATTAATCTCATAATTTTTTATAATTTCAAAATCAATTGGAACTAGTAAACCCTTTTATCATTTCATTTCCAAAATTCACCAACCTATCAAACAAAAATTTAAAGTACATCACCAATCTATGAAAGATGATTATTATGTCAAGGAAGTCAAATTTGTATTCACTTCTTAGTTTAAATACTATTTTTCTATTTTTACCTACTGTGTCCATGAATGTCATCCCCTCATAGGCCTCTAACACTTTTATTTTATTCACCTCCATTCCTTACAACATAAATTTCTCCTAATTCTTTGATAGAGTAATGACTGAAACTATGCATGTCATGAACAGCTCAAGTGAACAAATAGTCTACCACCATTTTCTCATGCAGAATCTTTTTGCCTCCCATAATGGTTTTGTTAAAATGATTATTAACTCAAGTTTAATTATATTATAAACCCTAATAATCTCAAAACTTCTCAATAACAATTAAATAATCATTATGCAATCCTTAATAATATGCATGCTCTTTGACCCCAGTAAATATCTATACATGTTGACTTTATAAAAGTCTTCAAACATTATAATTCCATACAATATCTACTAAATGATAATTCCACATAACATAATGACTATATGACAATGTAAATATATCATATGATTATTAAAAGACCATTAATAATAATAAAAATTCATCCAAGAATCAAACATAATGATGCCCATATAATCATTAAACAATGTTTTTATCTCTATTACTTTACATAGCATTATGTTTATTTCCTAAGCACTAAGGATTTATAGAAGTCTTCATTCAATAACATTAATTTTATTTTATCATGCCAACTTAAGGTCATTCATTAATGCTTAATAAATAAATATAACTTATTAATGAAATATTATAGGTTTATGTAATTAATATAAATGATAATAGTAATCTTATAAACATAAGTAATCTCTTAATCAACCAAATCAATTATAGTATTAGAATCCATCTAATACTTATACGTAAGAATCTAAACAAAGCACTATTTATATAAAACATTTTGTTATGTTTAATACGTCAATAAGTCACAACAAGCTAGGTAAAGATTCATTTAAACAACTAATCAATAATATCAAAAACTATTAATGAAGTACACAACTAGATTAGTGAAATCACACAATCAGAACAACATGATCATTAAATAGAAAAAATATCACATCAGACATATATAATGGAAATAAAAATATACTATAGCTATCTAACTTAAACAATAATCATAAAACATGCTAATATATTGTGGTGTGTGTATGGGTATCTATTTTTCCTCTCTATCATCTCCTAACACCTCTACCTACACCATCCTCTCTGATGATACCTTCCCTCTATCACACTCTAAGGGATATATATGTCCTACATCCAACTCACAATAATGAATGTAGTTAGCTTGAAGCATAAATATATCCATAAAATACTACTATATAAACTAATAAACATGATCATTAAGTATATAATATGAAAGTCCAACTATCTCATACAAAATCAATCATGTAAATTAAGCAACATATAATTATCCCATAATCATCATGATATAAATCTTAATCAACTAGTAGTTAATAAAATAAAAACCATAATAATCTATGGATAAAAAAATTTATTCAACTTAGAGAGAAATTTGGATATAAAAAACTCAGAATCAATCCAAGACTGATTGAAAATATAATCAAACACAAATGCCTCATAACATGTGAACCCATATATCAAAATTTAAAAGAGTATAATAGATATAGTTTTTTGTATAGATATTTTATAGGGTTAAAATAAAGTTAACCTATTACTAATACACCAAAAAAACCTCTACAAGGTATGATAGAAGAATTCGAGCAAAATAAATCATCAAAAAACAACTTTAAAACTATTCGTGACCTAGCTCCCACATTTATTTTCACTAAGAAAAAAATGCAACCCTAGTTCCATTTATTTATACCCAAATTTAAAACACCTCAATTCCATTTATATATTCAAAATATAACATAATACACATGACCATATATGAAAAGAATATGGCTTATATGTGTTTGGCCTACATATATCCTTCTTATTTTAATATCTAATTAAATTTTCAATAATCCTTTCTAACAAACCATGACCAAAACTAGAGCATTTGACATATTACTTTTATAATAATAAAACTAGAATATGATTTTCAATAAACCCTACCTAGAAACACTAACTAGGTAGTGCCAAAAAATAGTTATTTATTTTCCTAGCTCTCCTCATCCATATTCACTCTTATCTGAACCCTCACCATCCATATATATCCATCTATTCCCAATTTTCATACAAAACCCCCTAAAAAACTCCACAAAATTGGGTCATCAAAAAGTGGATCTTTGGTTACATAATTATTTTCCAAAATTTTAACACGATGGTTTGCTAAAATCCATTAGTAGCCCAGTTAATCCAAAAAATATAATCATATCAAAACATGCAACTCTTCTAAAGTCCACAGTGATTCCCATTATGGCTTTGAAGAGTCTAGAAACCAGTCAGTTTGAAAAACCTAGAATCCCCAAGGAATATGCCAAATCAAATAATCACATTGACATTATATTTCAAAGATTTTATTTTGACCCCTAGCTGATCATCATGAATTTTACTAAATAAAATAAGGTCTAAGGCTATCCCCTCCTAAACAATAAGCATGCCTTAAGTTAAAAATTACACACACACACACACACACACACACACACACATAGAGACATATATATATATATATATATATATATATATATATATATATATATATATATATATATATATATATATATATATATTATACACACACACACACACACACACACACACACACACACACACGTGTGTGTGTGTGTGTGTGTGTGTGTGTGCACCACACATTTGACATTATTTATTTAAACATCCAATGTTATCCATTTAAAACATCAAACATTTCAAAAACTAGTGATTATATATATTCCACCTATGGTGTTTAATCCTTTAAAATTTTTAGTGTGTTTTTAATCAATGCAAAGTCAATATAATAAGAAATCATACAAACATCTCAAGAAGATAGCATTGAAACACATATTATAATATTTAACTTCACACATCAACAAGATCATCAAAAGATATTAATGCACAAGTTTCAATAATTATAAATGTGAATTATAACCCCAAAAAACATTATAAATATTCAATAACATCCTAAGCACTTCAACAAGGGTTAAATCAATATGAAATATCAAAAATCAACATTAAAAATCAAGGAAACACATTAGTAATATAATGCTTGCTACAAAAAATAATATTAACCAATCAACAAACATACACAAAAAGCCATACTAAGTGGTGTGTGTAAGGTTTCAACTTCATTCTGTCATCCCCCACTTATCTCCTTCTAATGCATCCTCTCTGATGATACCCTTCCTTAATCATAGTCAGGAGGGTGGAATCCATCCTACATCACCTTAGTATAATAAATAGTAGTCAGATCATATTATAAAATAATCATAATAAACTATTGCAACTAAATAAACTAAATAATCATGATCATAATGTACCATAATATAATATGAACAACTAACAAGTTAATGAACATGATCATAAGCAATAAACACTATCCATAATTGGTATATTACTAATACATCCATTTAACATAATAAATTAACTAATCATTAACCATAGAATCTATAGATTAATAGATTAATGAGTCTAAAAGAAAATTGGGATATAAAAGTCTTTTTTTTTTTGCTTATAGAGGTTTGATTTGGAATAGTCTAGAATTAAAATGGAAGGTGATCTTCGAATAGTCATCAAATTCTATAAATATTATTTATGTGGCCTCAAACACTTATGTCAGATTTGGATAGTTGCATTGATGCAAATGCCTAACCCTTATATAGGTGTCCTATATAGAATACTAACTAGATCTAGATGTAACCAACTAGAGCCTATTTGGTTTTTTGTTAGTTTTTTTCTAATGTATATATATTAATCACATAGGTTGTCTTTCTTTGTCAAATGATCAAACACTAGATTCTTCACTCTTAGAGTGACTGTAGGAAAAATGGTTTAATGGGCTCATAATATCAAGCTACCCCAAGGACCCCTCTATCAATGGGAACTACCTACATAGCCAATATTTTGAATATGTCCTTATATTTATTTAGTTATCACCTACACATTGGTTTGTGTGTGCACAAGGATACAATGTGTGATAAGCAGACACATGTAGTGGCTTAGCTTGTAACATGGAAAATATAGCTCATTAAATAATATTTTAATGCTTCAAACCTATGGGACTATTGATGATTTGATTAGAATAAAAATAGGGATTAATATAGAAATTTTTCTCGCTTTAATGTTTGATTGAGTGATTCTTGGTATATTACCTTATGAGTTCTCAATATTTTCTAGCTGAGGAATGAATGAGGGTTGATATTCTATATATACAAATCTATTTTATAAATATATAATACTAAATGATTTAGGATGACATTTATTATATATTTATTTTTAAATTTGGATAAATTTTGGGCACTTGACACTTTTTAATAAAAGTGGACACTTATATCGATCCAGTGTTTGTATAGGATGCTAGAAAATAGGTAAAAGTCTAGAACTAGTAGTGAAGGATAATAATTAGGTTTATATATTTTTTCATATTATCTAAGTCATGGTAATACTAATATATGAGTAATTTAGGCACAAATATTTCATGAACATGAGTCTTTCACAAGCGAGTAGGTCTATAATTGAAAGCTACAACCATGATAGATATTTTCCAAGTGTACAAGATTGAGGTACTACTTAAATTATATTTTAGTATCTACATTCCCCTCATTAATAATTTATTGAAATTTATAGTTCAAAATAAATAAATGAATACTTGGGCATGTATACACACCTTGTATTTTCATGATCCTAACTTGAGTGCTTTGTTCATGACTAACCTACAACCAACGTCATGTTACAATATATAATTAGTGTATTAAATTTGAAAGTGAAATAGTTTATAATTATTCAAATGATAAAGATTAAGTTTATGAGTAGACTTTTGTGTTGGTGCAACCATATTGACTTTTAGAAATTTGAATTGAAATGATTCCTCACTATGAAGCATTGAGTCTGACATTAGGATAAATATAAACCTACAAGTTAATATGCATATATATATTAAAGGACATGTTCCCTCAAACTTGATTTAAAGATGAATTTCAAAATTTCCATTAACTTATTTCATCTCAATATTGAAACACAAATATGTGCATGATCTGGTGAGTGTGATCAATTTAATCAACTCAAAACGTACATGTGGTGAGGGTGGATGATTCAATAAAACCTAACTTATAATCATGGTAAAGTTAGATGATTTAATGAAATATAATATGTAAGCTTGGTAATATTGAGATATTTAATCGAATCAACCCTCAAAATTTGAACCAACTGCTATGATATAGTGGCTCAATAATAATCCATAAAAGTCCAACATGGGCTAATAACGTTCCATAACAATATTTGAAATCTAGAAAGTAATTCTATTTTGAAAATTTACGTGGCATTTGAATGAAATATGTACCTCATATATTTCTCAAGATGGAATCTAAGTATAGTAACATTATCAATGTATAGAATACTACCACAAATGTGTATATGAATCATATAATTATGAAATTTGGTGACTATAAAATTGGTATAAGTCTGAAGGAAATGTTTATATGACATGACCCTAATGAATTTGGAAAATATAAGAACTAGTGTAAATTTGGAAACATTTTTCCATAACATTAAACCACTATAATATAAAAATATTGAGTACTAAATACGTGTGCAAGTCATGCCTTTTGGACATGCCCCCAATGCAATCTAAAATTTTGAAAGTGTGAAATATATTGTTGGAATAAAAATGAATAAGAGGGGGGAGGGTGAATCATAATTCAAAAAAATTCTTCTCAACTCCACTTAAGAATTAATTAACATTCATTCAATTATGTAGATCAAATAATGACTCTATAACCATTCACAATGCATGAAACATAAGAGCATAAGATAACATAACTTATATGTGAGAAACCTTCTATGGGATGAAAACCCACTGATATCTACAAATGTAATATAGTCCTATAATTACAAAAAAAACTTTAATTAAGCACCAAATTCACATGGAGCACCAATCACAACTAGCTAAGTTCCAACTCTGCTAGGCTTTAACAAGTACCCACTTACAAGAAGACATCAACCCCTAGATTACTCAGCACCAACTTCACCACCTAAAACCCTTGCTAACCTTTATAAAATTTTTTAATGATAAAACATATGATGGTATATTTATTCATATATTCTCTCTCTTTTATCCCTCTCAAACTACCTTATAGGCTTCTTTGCTCAACTAGTCCTCTTCTTGACTTGATTAGGTCATATGATCTTATTTTTCATACCTAGTACTTATATAAAACATTAATAATAGATACTATACAATTCTATGATGGTCTAAAATATCTTATTATATTATAAAATATATTATTCTATTCTCTTTCTCTCTACTAATTCTTAGGCCTAAAATTGCCTAGTATTTATACAAGTCTCTTACTCATATCCTTTTTAGTCATCCAACTACCCTTAAACTCTTAGGTCAAAATTTAATGGATATTATGAAATATAATATACATTTATAAAATTTTATATTATTCCTTTTAGGTCTGACCTACCTTAATTAGGCCTTATCACACCTTTAGGTCTTATGGAGACATAATCTTATTAGGTCTATTTAGAGCACGTCACATTTTGTCTTCCTTAGAGCACTTTAAAACACTTAATATGGAATTAAAATATCATACTTACTAAAATATATCCATAAAAATAACATATTATGTCCATTATAAATTTTATCTCCAACCACTACTTGAAGCATGTCATTAGCGCTATTCACAATTAGGCATATGCATACCCATAAAGTCTATCTTGAACAACTAAAGAAAAAACACAATTTTGTCAAAAACCATGGAAAAAATCATATAAAAAAATATAAAATACATAAATTTTTTTTTAAAAAATAATTATACTTCATTACATAGGTAAAAATGACTCAAACCCTTATCTGCAAGTAGCCCACTTAGAACTACTAACTAGCCTTAAAACACAGTCATGGAAACAATGACCTAAAACACATGTAGAGAACTTATTATGACCAATGACAACTTAAAAATATTATTTTACATATATATGTCATTATAAATTAAAAATATCACAAATAATAATGTCAAATATTGGTTTTGTAGACCAATCTTTTGTCTCTAGTATACACTCAAACTTAAACCAGTCAACCCATTTTGACTTCAACATTCAAATAATTATCATTGACTTCCAAGCTTATTAAAATCATGTATAAGTACTTAAATTCATATAAAACAAAATTAAATGAATTATATACATAAAATTATATTTAATAGACTCAAAATCATTATTGTAACCTGCTTACCCAAATCTATCAGTTTCCCTTAATACATAGTCATGGTGAAAATGACATACAACACCTGTAAGATCATGTTAATAAACTTAAAATTAATTTATATGATATTATGAGATAATTATGAAATTATTTTATGGTAATATAACATTTTCATATCTCAATATTGGTCTGGCAGACCAATCTCATAACCTTACACCTTCATTGTCTCATTTGTACTAGATAGGTCAATTTATGAGCAACATTGTCATCATATCCATAGACAACCAAAACTTATATCCAACATGATCATGTATTAAAAGTCTTATAAAATTTATCTATTCACTTTTATTCATCCATAATCCTTGATATCACATCCCTAATCATATTCTCACTTCTACCTAGGTTTCTCACTATTTTCACTATTAGTCCTATTAGTGACTAGTCAACTTGTATGACTGGTTTAACACACCTAAAATATATAATATTATTATAAATCACCATGGAAATAAAATAATATTATAAATATTTTTCCTCCATATATTTAATAACTTTGATTTGGTAAACTCTAACTACTACATCAAATCTTTGAGAAATAAGGCCTTTCTTGTAGGGTCCATTCACTCACCTGACAAACAAATCACACATAGAGGAGCTTGAGAGAGTTGAATATAACCTATCATCACTTAATTATACATTAAAATACATTATGAGAACTTTATAACAATATATTTCATATTGGGCCACTTTTAAGGTTCTTTGAGGATTTAAACCATCTTCTAATCTTAATGATCATGCATAAATTTTTGCCCCTTATTCCAAAAACCAATGACTTGAAATTTGATTTAAAACCACTCCTAATCTACCATGAATATATTAGGTTCTCATGTATAGGTTACATGTGCTAATTAACACGTGAAAGTCCTTCTCAAGTTGAAAAACCTTCATTTTATGCACTCAAGAAACCTCAAAACCACTTTATATGCATTTTATTGCAAACTTTGACCTCATACTTGGTCAACATACCTAGGAAAACTTATCACACCACCAAAAATTATCACATTCTCATTATTATCTTTAAATATGAAACTCATACATCATTTTTCCATGCTCTCTCTCTTTTTTCTCTTTATGCCTTGACTTATAAGTTACATTAGGACTTGAAACTAACCTTTTAGCCAATGTCCATCTCTTAAAACATCATAAAAAACTCAATCAACCTCTCTCATGCTCAAACATTGATATACATCCTCTTATTCCTTTGTGCATCCATCTCACTAGGTCTCTTCATGTTGTGACTACTATCATGATTAAGATTCTCAAGCACTTAAAGTTTGACAAATAACCTTAAAACACTCCTTCATGCTTATATATCTTGATCACATGCCTTTCATGCTCCTCATATAGTATCATTCCTTTGCACACAACTCTTCATGCTCATTATGCACATACTCATGATTTTACAATGATTGTTATGACTAGGCTTCTCAAGACACCTTATACTAAAGAACTAGTACTAAAAGCATGCTTACCTTCGTCTAAATATTTACATCAAACTCAAGAGAATATATAATTTTCCTTCAAATTCTCTCTTTTCACATGGTTTATATCTCACAGACCACTCAACATGCATCTTCATAAGATGTACCTTGACATCAATGACCACTTCTCAACATCCATGCCTTTATGGCATGCCCCCATTGATATTCCCCTCATTTTTAAGTGAGGGGAAGTATAATATATTAGTTATCATACCTCAAAAAGATAAGATAATTGTATAAGTTGTGTATGGATCATGTACCATATAGGGGATAAATATCTAGGTAGATATAGCATTGAGGTACATAATATGTAATCAGATGAAGTCCTAAGATTCATGATGTAGATCATGTAAATATCTACAGAGTAACATTACAAGCTCAATAAGAAATCAAGCACATATACAAGGACACTCAAAGTAAAGAAAAGGGCAAATGTCTCAAGGAGATCATATTCAAGGTGCATGTTCAAATTACACTCAATTTAAGGGACATGACTTAGTAAAATGTCCATAAAGCATATAATGACATATTCAAATGTTCACATACAAAAAAATGAACTATACAAATGTCAAAATAGGAAAAACAAAGGCACAATGGCCATAATTTGTAATCACCTAAAAGTGGTAATTGGATACTAATAGTACCACTTGAGTTAACCTATTCATAGCTTAGACTTAGACATATCACAGAGAATTTTCCACACTTTTTTAGCCTTTAAAAAGACCATAAACACCTAAAATCAGAAAAAATATAGTCTCAGGACTATCTTCTTAGATCCCAACCTAGTTTTTCTAGTAGTTTGCTAGGTGGACATTAGTGCAACATTTGGGACACTACAACCACATGGCTATAGTGTTCCTAATGTAGATTTATTGTACTTATCCCTAACTCTCCCAAATGGATACTTTTTCAAATGTATAGCCCTTAAGGTTTGCCTAAGAACATTTTCTTATGTGCATAAGCTTAAAATATCTATAAATACAAGTCTATTTGACCCTTATACACTAGATGGAAAATAAATGCAAAAACATCTTTAAACCAAATATAATTTGAATAAATTTAAGGTATTTTATCCCTATTATAGACACCTAAATATCATTTAGTGTCAAAATTCACCTAATCTATTTAATAATTCTTGTTAAATTACTAAATAGCATTTCTTCCTAAAAACAAATAATTGAATAATTTAACATATTGAATAAGATAATTGTTCAAATTTTAATCCTTATTTTAAATATTAAAATCTAGATTTTACACCTATTCAAACCTCTCCCACATGTTTCTCCCTCATCCCAACCAAATCCACAAAGTTCTCTACCTCTTATGACTCTTACCCTGAGTTGTCAAGTAAATTAATAAAGTCTTGCTTAGTTAGCTAACCAATCCCACTCTCTTATTAATCGGGTTGAAAATGTCTCCATACTCATAGATGAAGACTCATCCTCCACCATTATTCATTTAGATCATTGAAAAATTTCAAATGATCCTCCACCATTGGATCCTTTTTCAAGATTCTATAAATAAGTTTGTAAATATCCATTTTCAACCATCACAATCATACTCAAAATCATAATCATATCTTTTATAATCATAGGATCTTGAGATATTACACATAAAATTGAATCAAAGTGAATAAAAGTAATCATTTTTCAGCAAAACACTACCCATTCTCTCTATGTATTGGAGGAGTGAGCACCACATACTTGAAAGAGCAAATTAGATATAGATCACAATGGAGGATTCTTGTATTTAAAGTGTGAAGTTTTGATTGCTGTTTTATTCATTAATTAATATATATTAGTTAAATTTTATCTTATATTAGGAATAGTTTACTTTCTTTACATATCTAAATTTATTTCATGCATTTTTGGCAAGCTCAGTGGGACATTTCCCACATCTTTTTAATCTTCTTGTCAACTTATTTTATACTTAGATAGAAATTATATTCTAGTTTGTATTGTTTATGATTTTATTTTGTATTTAATATTGCTTATTTTAGTGTTTTTATGGACTATATGTTGTTGTTTCTAGTTTTTTATTCAATTGTGTACATTTCTCTATGTAACAATGAATTTGGAGGCTTTAGCAATGAAATTGTAGGATTAAACTGCAAAATTGTTCCTTTTTCCTACATTTTATATGTTTTCTATTCTATTTTTAAGTTAATAGTGATTTCATTTAGAGATATTTAATTTGTCTAAATCATCAACATTTTCATCCCAAAATAAAAAAAGTGTTCCACCTTGCAGTGAAATCACAACTGTCCATAATGAAATCATGATTTCATGCAACAAAATTATTTTTATGATAGAAATGTCATATTTTTCATAGTGAATTTGTTTATATTAGTATTAATTTCATCATTTCTAATATTAAAATTGTTTATCTACATAGTGAAATCATTATATAAGCATGAGTCTCTATACTTTCTATTTGTTTTCTACATTTTTCCTACATTGTCATTTTTTTATTTTGCTTTTTTGATTTGATTGTGTAGCAACATTTTCATAATAGAGACTAGTTTTTAGCTTGTTTTTAATGGGTTTTCACTTTTTCATTGTATTTTATCTCATTTATAACTAAATAAAATATTTTAACACCTTATTTGTAGGATGTTTGTTAAAGAAGATCAACAAAAGAATCAATAAAAAGCCAATTTTTATTGTTGCTAACATTTTTGTTTTTATTTTTCAAAGTTCATAGTAATCACATCAATTTTATTTAATTATTTTATTTATGGTTTTAAAATTAACATATGTTCTTTCTTTGGTGTTACATTGGAAATGATAACTGAAAATCAAAACTATTTTCACAATTATCTATGTTACCCAAGTGATATATGTATATGTTCTTTCCTCAATATTACATTCGTGACAAAAAATGGAAATTAAAAATGGGTATATACTTTTATTTTTATTTTTTTAGGGGATATATTTATCATAGATTTGACCACCACATAGTATCCTAAACCCCATTTACCAGTGGGATATATAAATTGAGACCTAGCTATTTTAATTTCTTAAGCAGTTTTGTTTTTTAAGCACACCATGATGTGAGGAGATTTCATGATCCAATACCCAGGGTTCAATAGCTAACTTAAGATCTAATATTTTCAATTATCAACACATTAAGACCCATATGGATATGTTTGTCACTTTAGGATAAGACCCAATAGTGTTTGTCCACTCTATCAAATTTTTGCATGGTTTATTCCCCCTAGATAAGTTCGTATAAACCCTAAGCCTAGGATAACCTTTTTTCCATTCAAATTTGTTACATCAATTAGTGTTTAACATTGAGAATTAACTTTCCACATATCCTCAAAACTAAAATTAGTGGGAAATGGAAATTCCATGATCCTCAATGGTTAGTAGCTTAAAATATTATGCTACATCTAAGAGCACATATGAATGAGTGATAATAGAAAGCCTAACAGTTGTTCACATCCTTTATTCGTAAATTTCACCCATTTTATGTAATTACTTGTTTTATTATAATAAAAGCATTTTTTTATTGTTTATTCCTTACCCTTAGCATATGTCTTGTTTGTGAAATCATTTAATTAGATTTTTTGGTGGTTTTTAGTCAGTTATTAATATTGTCACCCATTGTAAAAATCATGGCATCTTATAACCACAATAAAACTAGTTTCACGTTGGATCAAAATTCATATTATAATCTAGAGTTTAAATGTAGACACCTAAACTGGCCACCGATAACCTCTAACCAGACTTTTGACCAATTTCCACCCAAAATGCATAATTTGTCCTAAAAAGACTAAAAAATAATAAATGATTTAAAACTAACATATTCAAGCACCAATTTTGGCTAGGGTATCACTAAATGGGGTAGTACAATTTATGGGACAACTAACTTTGATAAGATAATTTCAAGTCAAAATGCTAATTTTGCACTTGGGTGCTTTGGATTGATCTTTCCTATCAAATATCTTACACAAGATGTGTGCCATCATTATTTGTTTTTGGTAACATCCTAACTGGGAATACAGTTCTAATGCATCTGACATTGACTTCCAATTCCAATCCAGTCAAATTAAGGACCAATAACAAGGCATTCTAATCAGTTTGAGTAATTTGTGCACAAAGTGATTAATCCTGTTTAAGAGATAATTAACCCAAATCAAGACCTAATCAAAAATTCCATAGAAACTTGTTGAATACTTATTTTCAATATTAAGTGACCTCATTTCTTGAGAAGACATCCCTAGGCCATAAATGCCACAAATATCAGGATTCATGCCTTCCATGCCTCATCAATGCCTTCCATGATGCCCTCCATGCCTCTTAATTACACCTTATTCCAATTTCATGATGAGAATAATTACAAATTTAATTCTAAAAATTGAATTAATCCTCAACCATACATCTCAATCTTGAGATGGGTGCTTCAAGTTGATTCTGATCAATCTCAAAAATCTATAAATATGAGGCCTCCCAACATCATTTCTAAGCTATTTCGGTGCAAAGTTATAATGCACAAATATCTTCAAGAAGCCATTTCAACTATTGTTACCATGCCAAATTGATTTTAAGTCAAGCCAAAGGTGTCAAGGAGAGATGGAGGTAGCTAAGCTTTTATTTATAAGGACTTCATGGGCATAAACTGAGCAAGCCACCACTACAAAGGCATTTGGAGCATCCAAGGAAGGTGAAGGAATTATTGTGTTTTTATTCCTTGCTTTTTAATTGTGTTTATCATTTTATTTTGTTAACTAAGATCTCCCTAGTGTTTAGGCCTAGATATGTTATGCTATTAGTTTGTTTATTTCATTTTATTTGTCATTTTGGAACTAACACCATACTAACCATCCTCTCTTGAATCAAATACCTAGATCACATTATGGCACACCCATTGGGACAAGACATATCCCACACATTAATAAGATTATTTTTTAGTTTTGAAATATTCATTTGGACCACTAAAACTCTTATAAATTGATTTTCTAACATTATTTTGCCATTTTATTTGTCATGGGTTTACACAGTAACTGACATCATTTATTAAAACCATAATCAATTGGTATATCCATCATAAATTGGTATATACATCATTAGTCATTATTTATGTAGTTAATGTCAGTTAGATAACCATCATTGGTTAGTAAGTGTAACTAATGTTAGTTGTATATAACTGACGTCGGTCAATGTGTTTTCCTAAAAACACAAACTCTTGAACTATTTTAAAATGCTTGGTTTAGGGTCATACAAACTTCATGTTGGATGATTTTTTTTTTGAAACCATGTGTTTTGTCCTAAATTTTCATAATTTGGCATTACTTTAGCTTCAATTTTCATATATTATTTCAAAAATTTGGAAAATCTATTTAAAATGTTTCTAATCTAACATATTTTCTTTTGGGGTGATGCCTCAATGGTAGATAGGTAACTAACAGATTTCATGTTTAATAAATCACGTTTTAGAACATATTTTTCATGTTTTAAAATGAATTAGGAACATTATTTTAGTGCTTAAAGTAACATTTATGATTCTTAAATATTTTTTTTAGCATTAATTTTCAAAGTTAAAACTAAGACCAAGGGGTCAAATGAACACCACCTCATTTTCATTTGGGCTTACAAATGAACTTACCTTTCCAAGATTTTTGTCTTCAATAGTTGTTTGATCTAATTTTTGTTTAGCAAGAAGATGGATGTTACATGTATGTTCTTCTATTTATCCACTTTAGTGAACCCTTGAAATCAAAATCACCATTCCTATTGAAAATATCCTAGTCCAAGGCTTAGAAATAAAGTCATCTAAAGAACTCCCCAAAAACTCATAAAAGTTTGGGTGATCTTGAAAATGAGCCTAAAGTCTTTCTATTACTCTTTTATTTCATGCAAACTTGGCTTGCAAGGGGGATGCCATTACCTCCCATAAATTCTTTAGGGAAGCTTTGACCTGATGTTTCACCTCCCATCATTGATTTCACTTACTCCTTTGGATTTGTATATGGGATATATCTACATTTTAACATCACACTACATTGATCGAATAACAAGATGTAATGGTTGTAAAAAAGATTAGACCTTTTTATAACTAGCCAATGCTATGGTCACCCAATTTCCATGATTTTCTTTTGAATTGTTTGATGTGAAATTAATTATGAAAATGATTCTCCTAGAATAATTTAAACCTTGTTAGTTTATTCAACCCCACATTGACATACCCTTTCTAGGATTTGGATGATCATACTTAGTGTATTTTGGTCATTTTTGCTTGGTATGTTTTGAAACTAAATATTATTTTTTTATTCATAAGCCATGTCAAAACAATCTATTTGAGTTGAGGAGGATATTTTTATTCTATCCAAATCATGTCAAAACATTTTTTATCCTTTTTAGTCTTTTTCAAACATAACATTGACCACATAATTCAAGCATGCTTACATTGTTAGGCTACTCAATTTATTTAAAGACTAGTTTACCTTGTGCCAAAAACCATTTGTTTCAAACCATGTCATGCATACCATTTGGACCATTATCTTATGCCATCATGCTTTCCAATCTTGTCTAAATTGTTTGTTCAAATCCTAGTTTTCAATTAGCCTTGTTAAGTTTGGATTGAAATATTGATTGATTTTTATTTAGGTCTTAATTCATGGGGATGATACACAAATCTTTCTCTTTTAGGTTGCATAACTTCATTTAATCTATTACCCAAATTTGAAAACTATTGATGGTTTGTTTGTTTAAATCCTATCCTCATCATTGTTTGTGCCTTTATTTGGGAGAACACAACCTTTCTCAAAGAGCCTTTTGTCTTATGCCAACTGATCATGTTTATGTTTGATTCTGTGTGCTGAGTCTATGTCAAATTTGTTTGTAAACTTGTTAGATTAGATAAAATCACATCATTCCTATTTTTTTGAGCTTAACTTTTGACTCCACATTTGGACAAAGAATTATCAAATAAACTTTTCCCTTTCCTAGTTTAGACCTTGTTTGGAACACTTTGACTTAGACCTTTGACATGTCAGTTTTTATTTAGATGCTTGACATTTTGTGTGTATGAAATTTGAAATTAGACATTTGACAATAGACTATTTTATGTCAAATCTTAGCACAAACTATTTTGGAGATACAATTCCACTTTAAAACCAAATTGGAGATATAGTTCCACCCCTTTGACCGAGGTGGACCAAGTTTGAACCATTTGTCCTTTGGATCATTTTTCAAAGTTCATATAACTCTAAGCCTTTTTTTTGGAACTTTCATCATTTACATGGATATGTCTCACTACAATTATAATGGAGTCACTTACAATATAACTTATGATATAATGGCCACACAAAATGACTTTTATGGTTTTAATCAAGACCCCAATGATGCTAATATAGTTTGTGAGATAGATTCCTATCCATCTCATATTAATCATTCATGGGAACAAAGTCATAAAATAACTTACAATCTAAATCAAGACCTTGATTTGTATAAAGAAGCTTATGAGGAAGACTTTGAAGACCTAACTATAAATAATATTGTTTGAGATATGAATCCATACCCTCTTTTTAATAATCAGTACATGGAACATAGTTAAGAACCAGCTTATGAGCCAACTTACAACTAAGATGATATGGTTTATGAGGAAGACTTGGATGATTTTTATTATGTGAGTAATCAAGGTCCACCATATCATACCATTTCTATCCCAAGACCACAATGTTGCACAATTCCAATACCAAGACCTCATCCTTTTGTTTATGTGAGAAACCAAGCTCCACAATGCCAAAACATTTTTATACTAGGACCTCATCCTTTGGTTTGTACAAGTAATTGAAATCCATAACACCCCTTCATCATTCTAAGACCTAGTCCTTTATCTTGTGCAAGTAATCAATCCCCATAATGCCCTATCATTACCATCTCAGGACTTTGTCCTTTGGCTCATGCAAGCAATCATGTTCCCCAAGGCCCTACCATTATCAAACCACAAGTCATTCCTCATCTAGTATCAATCTCATCCAAACCTAAACCAATCCAGTCATTTAAAGACCAAGATGTGTTTACAACTAGTATTTTTCAACTCATTAGAAACCAAGGCCAAGATAACCAACCAATCTAAGATTTTGTTTTGAATCAACCATTTGTGATGAGTCAACCTATGATAAATTGCCTATTGATCCTCTATTAGTTATCAAGGAGTCTCACTCTAATGATCCAGTCTTTGCTAAGTCACTTCTTAATAATTATAACTACCTTTGGGAAAATCATTACCTCAACCATATGATTATTTTTCAAGATCCTCCTATTGACAATCCAATCTCTAAGGATTTGTCTCTTGACATTTTTCCCATTGTAAAGGAGACTCACTTTGAAAAACTAGTCTATATGGAACCCATTATGCCATTATAGGCCATTACTTGTCCAAAACCAAATATTTAATAAGACATCATTATAATAGAGTACCCATCAGATGAAGAATCATAGAGTTAGGTTTTACTCTTAGACTGACATCAGATTTAGCATTAGAATCAGAATCATAATCATCATCAGTCTTAACATTAGATTTAGAGTCCTTTGAGTTAGAATTAGACTTAGACAAAGAATATGTTCATGGTTGTTACAACATTGGTTATGCATACCTTATAGATAAATTTGAATACATTTGTGATCATTCTATAATTTTTGAGCATGAGTACTTCAACTTTGACATAAGCTATCCTACTATCTTCTACAAGGATTGTGCAGCCTCTCCCTATTCCATTACCATTCCACACCATCAACCAAAATAGCTATATTATTGACATTCCATCTCCCACAAGTGTTGATTAGGATTGATAGAATAATAGTTTATTGAACTACATATATGGTGACATAGTAGTTGAAGAAGAGCAAGGAGGCCAAGATAACATTCATGTAGCAAAAGAAAACTCTCCTAGTGAAACCTTTTAGAAGGTGCTAGGGGAGAATCAAAGTTAGAACTCAACATCATCTAGTGAAAAAATTTTAAAAGTGATAAAAGACAATCAAATTAAAAATCCCATATTCATTAGTGAAACCATCTCAAAGGTGCTATGATACAATCAAGAAAACTTCATCAATAAAAACCTCTTTAAGGCACCAATAGATGTGCACAAAATTTCTTCACTACTTGATGAAGATAAAATCAAATATCAAATCAAAATAGCTTCCTATCTATAGCCTAATTAGATGGTAACTACTCTTAAGATCTAACAAAATAAAAGTCTGGTGGTCTTATCAAGAGAACAAGTCTTCAGCCCTACCACAACTAAAATAATGTTAAATCTAGCATCAATAACATTACGTGTGACTAAACATCCTAATCTTTATTTGTTTCCCCACCATTATACACTCCATTATCATCTACCATTACATTTCAAAATCAAACCTACCATCCATTATTTTTCCTTATTTACAATCCATGGTTTCACTTTTCTTTGTAGAGGCTACAAATATACTTTGTCTCAACATTTAAAGGAATTAAAATCAACAACCAAAGAAGATCACAAAAGCATTCTCAGCAACCAAATCTATAGGCCATTCTTGATAAAGTAATTATTCAAACAAAGTGTGCGCTAGCAATTAACATGATCAAGCATTCTATTTGTATCATTTGTTGTTTAGGACATGCATCTCCCCATCAGTAGGAACAATAGAATCAAAAACCATACCCAATCCAAAAACGTGTACCATGTCATTGCCATTATTACATATCCATTTTCCATTATCAAAGTACCCAACCATTCACTCCATCACTCAGGGTAAATATTCTTACCATTTTATCTAGTCTATCAAAAACCATCATTATCCTTAGCAATACCATACCATCCTATCATTTTATTCCTATCTAGATCAAAGCTTATTTTTAGTCATCCTACCTAATCTTATTTTGATCTTGGCTACTTTGGTTCTTCCTACACTTTTTATCAAAGGATTTTGATCAAGTTTCAATAATAAATCGAATCTATGTTTCATGATAGTTTATGAAACTAGTGTGATTGTTGATCTAGAAAGATATCTTTCATCCTATTAAACTTGTTTATATGAGCTTGATTATAACTACCTATGGGCAAATAAATGTTTCACCGATATTTATACTAATTATAACTACGTATGGGAAAATTAGTACCATTGACTTATGCTATTATATCCTAGTTATAACTGCCTATGGGCAAACTAGGGGTAACATTTATTTACCATGCATTACTGCACCACCTTGTCATCATTGTTTTCATTTGACTAGCCATTTACCAGATTTGAGAACTTGTTAGGACCTAGTTCGTTCTTCTTAACCTTTTATGTGGATATAATTACTATGACTTGAGATCATTTTAGGACTATGTAGGTCATGCTCATTTCATGTTGAGGTCACCTCAGTCCTCTTTTCCATACGCTCTTACTATTTTATAAGCAATATAAGCTAAATGCTTTCATCATTTTGTGAGCAAGTATCATGTCATTCTCTAATGAGTTAAGATACCTCAAAATTCTAAAAACATTCATAACATTTTAAAAACTCCTAAAATATTTGTCTTATCTAAGCCTAGTTAGTTATCCTTAATCCGCTTTACTGGGGCATGGTCATTTGTTAGGATGATTTCTTTTGCTTTTGTTTTCATCTTTCTATTTGTTTGTTTATTTTAGTTTGTTTTTCTATTTGTTTGTTTATTTGATTCCTTTTTTGTTTACTTTCAACATTGTTTCCTTAACTTAGTCTATATGTATGCATTGGGTGATACCTTACACACATTATTATTGAGTCCATCCATATTCATACGTCAACATTATCATCATGGTTTTTATCATTGGTGCATTATTTTCAAGTGTTTATTGGATCAAAAGTTAGTCTTTATGCATATTTTGGCCAAGTCTTTATGGTGTTCTATCATGAATCCTACCGTCACATGCTATGTCAAAAATTAGCTTCACGAAGGTCTACAATCAATGTAGCTTTAAAAGTTTCTTCTTGGCACCTTGGCAAATCCTTCCATCCCAACCTTGATCAATATAACTCATTTGACCATTCTAGTTATATCATTGTTAATTAATATGAGCATCTCCTCTTTAATAGGTACAACTAAATCATTCTATTGATCAATCTCATTCCTCTATCCATCTCTTTAATCATTTTATGCCCTCCCATCTTTAATTTGTATTCTATGTTATATCCTTGAGTTATGCTTGCTAATCAGCCCTAATTGGGGCACCATCATCTTTAGCCAATTTAGGTCCTCATAATGATTATAACCACATATGGGAAAATCATTATTTTGACTTTTATTCCTGATTATAGTCACCTTTGGGAAAATCAACATCCTTTTTACATCAATGCATGTAAGCATTTTATTATTTGGATTAATCTCAACCATAGATTAATTCCTTCTTCTTATTTATTTTTGAGAGACCATCCATCAACAAATGTGATAGTCACTCCCTCAAGGGGGCATTATAATAGGCTTCCCAAACACATTTTGGAGCTTTGTTCTTCAACCATCATCTTTTTTTGGCATATAAGCCATCTCTCATTATTTGAGAATACATTGATTTTCCTATGGTTTGCAACATCTTCCTAAATAAGGGAAAATTGTAGACACCTAAATCTAGCCATTGATAACCCCCAATAAGGATTTTGGCTAATTTCCATTTAAAATGCATAATTTGGCTTAAAAACACTAAAACACGCTAAAAAATTTTAAACTTACATATTCAAATGCCAATTTTAGCTAAGGTATCACTAAATGGGGTAATGTAATTTATGGAATAGCTAACTTTGATTAGATCATTTCAAGTCAAAATGCCAAGTTTGCACTTGGGTGCTCTGGATTGCTCTTCCCTATCAAATATTTTGCACAAGACTTGTGCCTTTGTTATTTGTTGTTGGAAGCATCCTAAATGGTAATATGTATCCAATGCATCTGACATTACTTTCCAATTCCAATCTAGTTAAATTTTGTACCAATAACAAGGCATTCTGATCAATTTGGGTAATTTGTGCATAAATTTCTTAATCATGCTTAAGAGTTAATTAACCTAAATCAAGGCCTAATAAAAAATTTCCATGGAAACTTGTTGAATACTTATTTTCACCATCAAGCAACCTCATTTCTTGGGAAGACATCCCTAGGCCATAAATGCCACAAATATCAAGATTCATGCCTTCCATGCCTCATCAATGCCTTCCATGATGCCTTCCATGCCTCTTAATTACCCCTTCTTCCAATATCATGATGAGGATAATTAAAAACTTAATTCCAAAAATTGAATTAATCCTCAACAACACATCTCAATCTTGAGATGGATGGTTCGGGTTGATTCTGATCAATCTCAAAAACCTTAAATAGGAGGCATCTGAACATCATTTTTAATATATTTTGGTGCAAATTTGTAATGCAAAAATATATTTAAAGAGCCATTGCAACTACTATTACCATGCCAAATTTATTTCAAGCCAAGGCAAGCCAAAGCCAAAGGTGATAAGGGGATATGGAGGTAACTAAGATTCCATTGGCAAGGACTTCATGAGCATAAGCTGAGCAAGCCAACACTATATAGGCATTTAGACCATCCAAGGAAGGTGAAATAATTATTGTATTTTCATTCCTTGATTTTTAGTTCTGTTTGTCATTTGTTTTTGTTAACTAATCTCTCCCTAGTGTCTAAGCCTAGAGATGTTATGTTATTAATGTGTTTATTTCATTTTGTTTATCATTTTGGAAATAACACCATATTAACCATCCTCATTTGAGTTAAATTCCTAGATCACACAACCCACACAACTTTGATTCAAGTTCACATTTGAATCAAATCAACATCAATCCAATCAAAATCTAAGTTTGAATACGACTTCAAACTCATCAATCTTATAACCCATCAATCAAAACATGAATCCTATTTGAATTTTACCCATCATACAACAAAATCATCCTAACTTGAATATGCATCTCCCATCTAATTCAAATCCAAGAAACTAAAATTTGATTACACCTAATTTGGGTATATACCCAAACTTACAGTGTTATGATAAAACCAATCCGAGTGAAATTTTTTATTCAAACTCACCCATAACCAAAATATGAATACATGTTCTGGTTTGCTCAATTAGTTATGAAATCCTAGCTTGAATTTTACTTCATGCACATTCAACAATCTAAGTATAAATCCAAAAGTACCAAATTAATTATTATTGGGATAGGTTCCTCCAAATCCTAGTCCAATTCCAAACCAATCTAGTTCTAACCTGATTCTTTCATTTAAATCTACCCCAAATCTGATTATTACCTCAAACAAAAACCAAATGCAATCCAATTCTAACATTAACCTTAATAATCCCAACTCAATTAACCCAAACTTAGGTTTTAGTCAATTGAGTTCAAATCATAACATTCCTTAATAAAATAATCCAAGTGTGTTTAGCCAAACAATATTTAGTTAAAATAATAGTTATAATCCCTTAAAATTTAGTGCTAACACATCAAACAACCCACATTCAACCCAAATCTAAACCAATAAATTTTAAATTTTCCAAAAGATCCTCATCTTGGTTCTAACCAAAGTCCAAACCCAACCCAAACCAATTTTGGTTTTAAGCCAAATTTAAGTCAAATTAATTTTGGTACTAATCAAAAACTTGGTTATAACACCAATGCTTTTTCCAAACCTCAAAACCTTAACTATAACAGTCAAATTCCCAACACTCTTTTAAATATACCTCCAAAAACAAACCATTCTAAAAATCAACCACCTAGTTATTTTAGTCAAATGGACCAACTATCCCCTTTTCTAATTCAATAATTTCAAAATATAAAGGATAGAGTCTAAGGCTTTCAAGATGTCTCCTACAACTGATAAAACCAAATTAAGTTTGAAGATATTTGTTTATATCCCTATGATGTATCAAAATGACTACACCATTTACCAAATATTTTGAGCTCCCTAAATTTGACAAGTACAAAGGTAAATGTGATCCTAGGGAACATTTAATGAGTTTTTATCATGCATGTACCAACATTGCTTATAAAAATGAATTCATTTAACATCTATTTCCATGAATCCTTAGAGTCTAAACCCTTGAATTATTCTCAAGACTCCCAAAAGGATCCATCTTCACTTTTGGAGACTTATTTGAAAAGTTTATTCGTCACTTCTTATACAACATTGAGAAAGACTTTAGCATCCTAGACTTGCATAATACCAAAAAAAATGGAGAAACCTTTGCTTCTTTCATTCAAATATGGAGGATAATGGAAAGCCACAATTCATGGTCATTTACAAAAATATATTTGGTAGAAATTTTCATGAACAACTTAAACTCAGATTTAGGACGTCACTTACTACTTCTTTTCCCACAATCCTTTGATGAGATTATCAAAACTGGAATTTAGGTGGAAAGAAATTTGATCAATAGGGGTATAATTAAAATATTCAAATTAGATAATAATAATTCCTCCAAACTAGTAGACAAACCCAGATTCTTTGCCAAAAATAAGAATCTTATTGGGGATGGTGTAACAGATGTAAAATATATTTAGAACCCACAAACTCAAACATATAACCAATCAACTCACAACATCACAATTCTTGGGGGAAAATAGAACAAGGAGGACCAAAATGTAAGTTTACTCAATTAGGTGACACTTATGAATTTTTTTTAGAAGTTATCCTATAAAAACATGATTATGTAGCTAAACATAAAACCTTTTAAAGAAAATATTCCAAAACTTGATTTGTATAAAGAGGATGAATACTGTGAATATCATAAAATAAGAGGCCATATAATAAACTGATACATGTGCCTAAAGCATTACATTATATATGTTGCTGATAAAGGTAACATAGTAGTAGAAAACTCATTATCCAAACAATCTAACAAATAGAAATTAGGGATATACCAAGACCCATTCCCTAATCATGATAAAGGTAAAGGTAAACAAAAACAAGAGAAATTAGAATCAAGAAATGTCAACCAAGCTAGTCATCCATTTTATTCCATCATCAATAGCATTGATATGGTACATAAGCATGTTAATGTTGTCACTTTACCAAAATATGAATGTGCTATCACTACAAGACCTAGAAAGCTCACCTTACCAAGTGCATCCCCATATAATGTTGAACATAAGTACAACATTATAGATCACCTTGAGAAAATAAGAACTAACATATCTATTTTGGACCTTCTCAAGACTTCCCACATGTATAAAAATATTTTGTATAAATTCCTTCAAGAATCTAATATTCCTCAAAAATTGATCCTAAAAACATTTAAGCATTAACAGGTTCTTTGGAAACCAAGTAATGTTTGATCATTCCAATATTTGTCCTTTAGGTTCATATCATAACCTCCCATTATATATAGAGGTTATTATTTATAGGCATAACGTACAAAGGGTTTTTATAGATAATGGTTCAACCCTTATTCTATGTACACTAAGACTCGTAAAACATATTGAATATCCCATAATAACACTAGAGGCAAATATCATAACAATAAAGGCATATGATAATAACAAACATCAGTCTATCGACACAATCCATCTTCCTTTGATGGTGGGGTTTGTCATTAAGGAAACACTTTTTCATGTTCTTGATCTTGATTTACTATATAATATACTCTTTAGATGCCCATGGATCCATTCTATGAGCCATTCCATCGACCCTCCATTAGTTCTTGAAATTTTCCCATCAAAGAATGGAAGTAATTATTCAATGGGATCCTCATCCATTCCAATATTGTAAACTTTTGGAAGGTAAATATAAAAAATCCAATTATCTACCAATCACAAAAGACAATTTTACCCTTATTAAGGATTACCCTTCATTTGAAAACTATGTCAATCCTAAATATTTATTTCAAACACCTCCCCTTGGTGGTTAGATAAATACTCCAATTCCATTTGTATCTATAGAAAAGGCATTAAATAATTTACCACCCATTAATAAATATTCCAATAGTCCATCCATTGAGAAAGATTAATAATCCATCTCTTGAACAAACATCTAATACATTATCCAACAATCCATCATCTTCTACTTCTTCCCATTTCAAAATCATCCATCGAGGTATGAATGAGTACATTATTAAATATTTTCATACAAGCATGATACATTCTAATCCTAATGAATATGGTAGGTCAAACCATCTAAAGGATAAAAGAATGGTTAAAAATCTCAGTTAGACAAAATTTATCAAGGGAAGGCTCCTTTTTTATGAACATTTTGATTATTCAATTCCTCTTGGATTTACTTTGATGAATTAGCTACTTTATTTTATGTTGATATATACCCCGTTATAAAATCCATCATGTGTAAAATAATGAATTATAAGGGGAAAGGTCTTGGTCTCTATGATCAAGGTGTCATTGAACTAATAACTCTAAAGGCTAATGAAGGGAAGAATGGTCTAGGATTTAATCTACTGAATGTGCCTCTAATAATTTCCCAAACTGACTCTTATATTGTGTCATAAGATGATTCCTTAGATAGCAATATGGGTTCCATAATTAGTCATTTTGAAGATCTACACTTTACCAATATTTTTCATGAAAATGTTATTCTAACACTTGACCTTGCATATCTTTATCTAATCCAATGGGACCAAAAATCTATACCATAACTTGACTATTTTCAAAATGATGAATCCATATCTGAGTTCTTATGAATCAAGGATTAAATTATTATAGGTGATCACAAAAAAGGTTTTCTTATACAACTAGAAGATTTTATATATTTTGGGAATAGACATTATGTCAATCTATCAGTTCTGCATCCACATTGAAAAAATAAGATGTTTAAGAAGATTTTCATATTCATATACCACCCATATCTTCTAAAGATGAATCAAGTTTGGTTTTTTTAATAAACCATCATTATAAAAATTGGCACTAAAGATGATCCAAAGATTGTAAATCTTTCTATATTACTGAATGTAAAAGAAAGGGATATAATTAAATTTTTTCTTCATGAGTTTTATGATGTATTCACATGGTATTATGAAGATATGCTAGGGTTAGATCTAGATTGAGTAGTTCACCACATTGTGGTGCATCGAGATTCAAAGCCATTAAAGTAAAAACTTAGAAAAATGCATCTCAAAATAGCATTGCTAGTAAAGCAAGAGATAAAGAAATAGTTGGTTGTAGGTTTTATACACCCCATTGACTATTCAAATTAGATATCAAACATTGTACCAATGTCTAAAAAACATGATGGGATTATAATATGCATAAACTTTCATGATATCAATAAAGCATGCCTAAAGGATGAATTTCTATTACCTAACATAGATATGATTGCTGATTCCATTGTAGGCCATGAAATGCTATCTTTAATGGATGGATTTTTAGGCTAAAATTAGATCAAAATTAATGAAAATGATCAACATAAAGCAACCTTTACAACTCCATGAGGGACATTATGCTATTAGGTAATGCCATTTGGACTGAAAAATGTTGGGGTAACATGTCAGAGGATAATGACCATTATCTTTCATGACATGCTTAATTATATTATGGAGGATTATATGGATGACATTTTGGCTAAAGATAAATCTAGATCAGATCATCCTTAGGTGATCTATTATATCTTTGAGAGAATGCAAGAATATAAGATGAGGTTATATCCCAAAAAATGTGTGTTTGGTGTTACAAAAGGAAAGCTATTAGGATTTATTGTTACATAGTATGACATTGAAGTTGATCCTTATAAATTTTTAGCTATCATGGATATGCCATATCCTAAAAATCCTAAATAGTTCAAAAGTATACAAGGAAAGATACAAGCCATCAAAAGATTTACTTCTCAACTTATATATATCTATCACCCATTCACCTTTTTGTTAAAAAAGGATATAGATTTTACCTAGATAGAAAATTGTGAAAAGGTATTCAATAGTATCAAGATATCTTTCCAATCCACTAGTATTGATGTCATGAGTTGCAAGTAAACCTTTTTTATTATTTATCTTAGCTACTCAATTTTCCATTGGAGCATTTCTAGCAAAAATTGATGATAATGGAAATGAAAGAGTAGTATACTACTTGAATAGAACATTGATATCCCATGAATTAAATTACTCTCAAATATAAAAATCTTGTCTTGTAGTTTTTTTTTCTTCCAAAAAACTATGGAATTACATGCTTAACAATCAAACAAAGATCATTGATAAGATTAAACCTCTTAAGTATCTTCTATCCAAAATTACTCTAATAGGTAGGATGGCTAAGTGGGTTATATTACTTAGTGAGTTTGATTTAGAGTATGTTAATCAAAAGGTATTAAAAGGGAAAGTTTTAGAAGATGTATTAGTAGAAGCACCATTCCATGATAAGACACCTATCCTTGTAGAATTCCTAGATGATGTAATTATGTCTATAGATGAATCCCTACATTGACAACTTTTATTTGATGGATATTTTACAAATCATGGCTCTAGGGCAAGCATATTTTTTATAGAACTTAATGGGGATTATATTCCTAAGGCATTTTTCATTGAATTCCCATGTAAAAATAATATAGTAGAATATGAAGGTCTCATAATAGGCCTAAAAATTGTAATTTAATGGGGAATCCAACATCTCCATGTTTTTAGTGACTCAAAAATCATCATCAACCAAGTAACTAATGAATTCCAAGCATGTGATGATAAGATAATACCTTAAAATCAAATGGTGGATATATTAATAGAATCTTTTGAATACATGCAATTCAAGCAAGTGCCTAGAATCAACAATTGGGTAGCATATGTTATGTCAACAATAGGATCCTTACTTTACTTAAACACAAAGCACAAACATTTTTTGGTTGAGTACATAAGGATGCCTACTTATGATATACCAAAAATTAACAATGATATATGAGGTGGTTGGTCCCATTTCTCCAAGGTAATGCAATGTCTATAAATGCCTTCATAACTATACCCTTTTATCCAATTTATACTCCAAATAATGTAAATACTTTACTAAAATAACATCTCATAATATAATCCTTCATAATACCCTGTATTTTCATGGCTATGATAGAACCCTTCTACATTGTTTGAATTCTAAGGAATCTACTTTGGCTATTCATGAAGTTCATGAGGGAATTTACAGAACACATTCAATTAATATGGTTATTACAAAAAACTTCTTTGAGTTGATTATTATTATCCCACAATATAATTTGATTCATGTACCTATGTAAAAAAGTGTATACCTTGTCAAAGCATGGATATATTATCCATATTCCTTCACAAACCTTACAACATATCACAACACCTTGGCCATTCTTTAGTGGGGGTTAGAACTCCATGTTAAAATAAATCCTAGTTCATTTGATGGGCATAAGCACATTATCACTACCACTAAATATTTTACCAAATGGGCAGAAATAATGCCACTTACATATATGACTGGAAAGAAAATTTCTAATTTTATCCTTATCCACATTGTCTATCATTTTTTTATCCCTTCCACTCTCATTTATAATAATGAAAAATATTTCAAAAATAAAAATATTAATACTATTTTCCTTAATAAATTAAACATAGATGGTCCTCTCCTTATTAACCAGAAGGTAATGGCCAAGCTGAGGAAATAAATAAAAACATTCTACACATTTTCAAGAGAGTTGTCAATGAAGTTGGTTGTAACTAGCATACCCAATTATATCCTACCCTTTGGGCATGCCTGACTAGTATATGCACACCCACAGGGGCAACCCCTTATTCCCTTGTTTATGGTAGTGAGTCTATTTTACCCATATAGGTTGAGATTCCATCTTTATGCATATATTTACAATAAATCATAGATGAGGAATCATATCAAACCTCATTCTTAAGTTAACTTGACCTTTTAGATGAGAAATGACTCAATACCTTAAATAACCTATAGTTTTACCATAATCTCCTTCATCATAGATATAAAAAATGAATTAAAGATAGGGAATTTGAAATCAAAGACCTTGTTTTAAAAGAAAACCAGTGAAACACTAATGTTGAAAGAGAAAATAAGGTGAAATTTGAGCTTAATTGGTTAGGTCCATGCATCATCATTTCCAAATATGGATCAAGAGCATACAAGTTGGCCACAAATGATGGAGAGGAGTTGGATGAACCTATGAACATCATGCACATTAAAATAATTTATGCTTAAAATATGGTTCTATATGTTGTTATTGGTATATCCAAGGTAAAAAAATAAGATAAAAGCACAAAAAATTCAAAAAAATGAAAAAAAGGTGTACATAGATTGTCCATACATGAAAATGAGTTTACTGGAACTTTGGATAAGTACCATGGTGAAAATAAGTTATGTAACACCATGTGTAAACCATTGTCTATAATTATCCCTATTACTTAGGGGCATCATCCTTTAGTCATACATTGTATATTTTTGAAGTGTGTCATTTTCTCAACAGTTAGTCATTTTATCTTATAGCATGCTAGAGTTCATGGTTGATATTGATTTTGTAAACCTACATTATTTCCATGATTGTAGAAAACATATTCAATCTTATTTTAGCATAAATAATAAAAATAGAGAGAGAGAGAGAGAGAGAGAGAGAGAGAGAGAGAGAGAGAGAGAGAGAGAGAGAGAGAGAGAGAGAGAGAGAGAGAGCCAAAATAACAAATATAATAAAAAATCATAAAAAACCAAAATAAATCCAAATATTCAAAACCATCAACTATAACGAGATACCTTTTACATCATTCGAATGTCTTGGGTGGGTCACTAGTGCAACCTTTTCATCACAAACACTTCAATTGATTCATTAATAATCCAATTTCTCATCACTTCTTGTATTTGGGAAAACTACATATGGTCTAATATCCACACATAGACATTACCTAAGTATAATATATAGGCAATGATTAGAGACATGGGGTCTCTAGGGTTAGCTTGGCCATTGCCTTCCCCATCATCCATTTTACCTAGAATTATATAATTTTTTTATTTAGGCTTGTTCCTCACTTATTTAATCCATATCCTTTCTCTTGGCTACAATTTCCTCATCTTTTTTTAGACTTTTCTTTGTTTACATCTTTTTCAAACTTTTCCATTTTTATGTGTGTGATTGTTTTGTTTTTTTCTATCCCTAGCCATTTACTTGGTTGTTTTTATACATTTATTTATCTTTAGCCATTAAGTTTATTTTTTTTATCTCTATCAATTTTAATGGTTAATCTTATTTCTTTTATTGTGTGTGTTCTATTTCTGAGTTACTCTTTGTTTTGGTCATGTCACTACTACTTTATCATTTTCTTTCAATCATTTAAGATACATTTTTTGCATTGATCACTTAGCATAATCATTTAATTTACATTTGTTTATATTTTTTGCAATAATTAATTATTTTTGTGTGTGTTTTAAATCACATAGATTACTTTTTTTAATTATCTTCTTTGTAATTTTTGTTTTATGTGTGTTATCAAGATTATTTTTTTCAATGCATATATAGTATGGCTATGACTATATCATGATGTACTTTGAAAACAACATAATTTTTTTTTTATTTACAAAGTTTAAAACATCAAATTAGTCATGACTATTCAATATCATTAGTGGTACTGTGTTTTATGCTATATTAAAAATCAAGTAGCTTAAAATATATATTTTTTTGGAAATATAATGCAAATAATGAAAATAAAAACTATGCATCAATGTATCATCCATAAGAAACATCCACTCATATGTCAATCATGCATCGATAATAATAATAATATGTTGAAAATAAATGCTAATACTAATACATGATAAAATGCAAAAGCAATAATGTAGGAAGTATAACCAGTGATATCATGTATCCATCCAAGCCATGTAAACCAATAAGTAATGTCCATAATCAATAGTAAAAAATTCATCATCATCATCATCATCATCATCATCATCATCATATATATATATATATATATATATATATATATATATATATATATATATATATATATATATATATATATATATATCACATGTGTGTATAGAAAAGTTACATCTCAATATATGTATACATCGATGAAGTCCATCTATCATAGTAAACCCTATAGCTCTATCCCATCCTATCCATTAGATGGAGGATCTAGTCTCAAGAATAGATCTTTTTGTCATGGTGTACCCCATGGAGGACCCATCACATGTGGAACATATCCCACTAATCTCTTTGACTCCACTATCTAGACAGATCTAGAAAACATTGATCATTTCATAGAATACTCTCTTAATGATTATTCCCTCTACTCTCATGGTACAACACCCTCATATAGACTCCTATAATAAGTAGATTGATCCATCACCCTATCAAAACTAGTTAATTTTCCCTCTTTAGCTAAATACACTCTATCCTCTAGAAGCTCTATCTGAGTTATGTCCCTCTCCTATCTATATTATTTTACAAGATGTATACACATAATATTTTCAACTTTTATCAAATATTGACACTTTACATTTTTTAGGAATCCATTTATACTCAATCTCTTTGAGTGCATGCCCTAAGGGGTGGGTATAACTTTGGTGATTTTTAGGATTGTTATCCCTTTTTACAATAATATTACCAATCCAACTAGTTTCTAAAACCTTTCCCTAAGTTGTTTCTCCTCTCTTGCATAGTCTTCTATTATTTTTCTTCTTTCCATCCTTTATTTCCTTTCTTGGAACCCTTTTGACATATTAAACATACCAAGTCAACTTGGTTAACCTAGTATAGTTTAGGGATCCTTTTCTCTCTTTTGGTTTGTTAGCCTTCTGGCTGACCTAGTACAGACCTAGTGAGTTAGCCCAAAAATGTGCTAGGATGATTGGGTCAACCTAGCACAACTGACATATTTGAATAATTTTAGGGTACGTTATACCTATAAATACAAGGTCATTTCAGTCATTAATAATATATATAATCAAGATTTATTAGTCACTCATGCTTCTTCACAATCTACTCTTCCACCATTCTACTTGAGGAGACATAGCTTAGGTTTCTTATTTTGGAGAATCTAGTCTTGTGGATAGGTCTTGGATGCTTTGGCATAATAAAGTGATCCTTATGAACCACAATAACCTTTGAAAAGCCCCACTATCCAAGGGAGAAATTGAGTCTTAATGGGTTCACATTCAGGTAAGTATATTCTAATTTTTTTCTCCATTCTTTGATTAGATAGAAGAGCCATAAGTGTTGGATTGAATAATATTACTTTTTATATTTTATGTATTAGGGTGTTACTCAAACTTAATTTTTTTGAAGTTCCCTATACATTTTTTGATTTATTTACTTTGATAATCCCTCACTTTATGCCACAAACTTTGGTGTGCACTAGATTATATCTACTTTTATTATTATTAGATCAATGAAATATTAAATCATTGGACTCTTTTAGGGTTGTTGTGCAATAATGTTAGACTGTAAGCTTTGGAACCCTACATCACATGGTGTATTGTGACAATTGATCCCATAATTGGGTCTAATAGATCCCCACATTAGTCATGCTCCTACTTAACAATTATATGCTCCCGAATCAAAAGTGTAGGTTTGCTCTATCCCATCCAATCTAGGATTGATTTGTGGAGATAATGCATTTTTATTGCATATATTCTAGTGAACCCAATGTGAATTAAACCTTTGTAGGATTTATTTTACTTATTTAATTTTTATTCATCATTATTTTTATCATATCCTTACTATTTTATATTAACCCTATCGACCTAGTTATTTATCTTTATATGTAGGTTTGTTGTAATAGGCAACTAGATCGACTAGCTTGACCTAACACATGTTTGAATAACTTTTAGTTTTTTGTTTAGACAACTAGATTGACTAACTTGACCTAGTACAAGTTTTTTAGGTTTTTAGACTTCTTGTTCAGCCTACTAGATCATCTAGGTTAACCTAGTGCATTTTCAACACTTTTTTAGTAGATTCCTATATAGCTTATTTGACCAGCTCAAGCTAGTTTGCACATTTTTGCAAGTTTTCTCCAAGGTCTCAAATAAGCAATATCATTCTTTTCATCTCTAAAAAATTTAGGTTAGTTTCTATTCCTTTGTATCTTTCTTTTTTATACTTTTATTTCAAGTTTGTAGTCTTCAAAACTATCTCCACATAATCTATGGACATAGTTCTATTTTATGTGTTTTTTGAAATAACTAGGTTAACTTGACTGACCTAATTCACTTTTAAAGTTTGCTTCCATAGTATAAGTTTGACCTTGTCAACCCTATTCTATATGATTATCCATATATTTTATGAAATATAACTTGTTTCAAAGTTAAAATTAACCATATTTGTTAATCACATATTTATTTTAAGTATAAAGCATGGTTAATGGTATATTTTGGCTAAGCACCCATTACACTTATTGTTGTGGTGTGTGAAGTGAGGGGGTAGGCCCCAATACCAAGCTTGTATCATTATCACTATAGTCCTTTTCATCCTAAACTTACCTAAAACTATACATATATTGATAAATAGTACCTTTATTATATCTAATTTCCCTTTACATTTAAAATCATTCTTAATAATCTAATTAACATTCTAGGCTAACCAAGTAGCTATCTTTGATTTCAATTTCTTTTCTTTCTATTTGATCAAATTGTGTGTAAAAAATCTTGCATTATCCAACATTAGTGAAATATTTTTCTTTGTGTGCATCAATTGGATTGGCCAACATTAGTTAAGTTGATTATGTATTTCCTTTTTGCTGTTACTTTCTTATATTAGCTATAAATTGTCTTGTTTCATTTCCAAGATTGTTATCAATCTTTTCCTCTTCCTTGTTCACTATACTAGGTAGACTTGGTCAACCCTATACTTTTTATAGCTTATATGCACTACACTAGATTGACCCCATTGACCTTGTATAGTCTATAGGCCCTATTTCATACACTAGGTCAATTTGGTCGACCTAATACTATTTCTTGATTTTCCAAATTTTTAATCTAGTTTCTCATTTCTCCAATTTTTCAATTTTTTCATCTCTTTAGTCATAATGAGGTCTCCTATCAAAATCTTTTTGGAAAACCTAAATCCATTTAGATACTATATGGTTTGTTCATTCCTTCCTCTCTTTTCCTCTCAAGAGAACCATTACTCTTGGGTCACTTCTTATCCTCTTTCATCTATGAACCGTAACATGGTGCAAATAATACCTCAATATGAAGTTGATGGATCCAATTATTTCCATACTTATCAAGACACTTCTCAAAATATCCAAACTAATGTGGGACTGATTGATAAAAATCTACTTAAGAATCCCACTAATAATCCTCCATCTAATAATCCTCCCCCTAACACTAATTTGATGAGTGCTCCATCCAACACCAACTCACCTCCTAATATAACCTAACTCTTAGCTCAAGTAATTCAACAAATGAACATCATGAAAAAATATAATACTATACAAACATTTAATTAATGTAACTAATCAACCTCCTAATATTCATCCTCATGCTAATCCTATTTATATTCCTCCACCTCTTAGGGATGCCTCAGGTAATGTTATTCCTCAAAATATAATGAATAATAAGATGCTTCAAACTATTTGAAATGAGACTTTATCTCCATTCATTGTATCCATTGATATTGGTAACATAACTCGAACTATAAAATATGATGGGACTAAATACCCTACTTCATTCCTCAAATCCTTTGATAACCTTTACAAAGAGTGGATCCAAAATATTGTATTTTCCACAACTAATCTATTGGTCAAAAGCTTCACTGGTGATATATTAGAATGGTATAATCAACTTCCTTAACAATTTATTTGGTAACTTGAAGATTTGGTCAATCCTTTAATTAAAGAGTTTCAACATAATGATCTTCCTAAAAATTGTCTTAGTCACTTCATAAATTCTAAACAATCTCATAATGAATCGGCTCATGACTTTATTAAAAGATGGAAGTCTTTAGCTCTTAAAGCTGATAATAATATACATGATGATAATCTATTTAAACTCTTTATTACCACTTTGACTCCCACTATTTAATACAAGGTTTAAAATTTTATTCCTCAAACTCTTAATGAATCTCTTAACCATGTTAAGCATTAATACTTTCTTATGAAGCAATTTTAACCCAATCTTAAACTTATTAAAGGATATTTTCAAACATCTAATGCTATCACTAGTAATACACCCCAAACTAAACCTGAAGTTTCCAAATTTGATGTTATTTTACCATCTCACACACCTCTTTCAATTTAACCAATGAAATAATTTTTACTTCCCTCAAAACCTTTCATTTATCTTAATGTTCCTCCTAAGTGGTATGATTCCAATCTATTATGTTGGTTCCATGCCAACATTGGGCATTCTCATGAATCTTTTAGAGGGATCACTAAGTTTTTTATTTATTATATGCTTTATTACTCATTCAACCATGAAGTTATGATCAAACTTCATCGTCCAGAGTATGTTGTTGCATCTCAAAAATGACAAACCTTTAAATCTTTTACTTTTATAATAAAAAATCTTCTTCAAATAAAAATCAAATAAATGTCAAGGATGTTTGTGCCATAGATGATGATTATGACATATATTATAACAAATCTCAATATGTCAATTCTACTAAGTTTAAGTATCATCATAAACTGACTCACAAATATCTAGTTAGCAACCCTAAGAAGCCATCTATAGAAGAATAATTGATTAAAGACACCACTAGCACTCATGATGATTCAAAAGCATCTAAGGAATAACATCCCCATTTCAATCCTCCTACCACAACTATACCTCTTAAATATAATTTGGCTTCTAAACCATGTGCTAGTTCTTATAAATAACATTGGAATGTTCTTAGTTATGGAATTTGATCTCAGCATCATCAAACAAAAAATATGTCAAAAGACAAGTCATAACTGACTAACTCGACATAACTCCCATTTCATCTATTTCTTTACTTTAAGATGATCTTCTTGATGAAAATATCCTTTACATTGAAGGTCCTAATCAATATATATTCCTTAAAGACTATTTTCATAGCTTTACTACTGATCTTGAAGCCAATAATCTTGAAGAATATTCCCCTACCTTTGGTATTACTAAACCAAAGGTAGTTATTAAGGAACTCCCTAAAATTAATGTTGACTCGCATGAGGATACTTAGACCCTCCACTTTAATGGTACTAAATACCTTCAAGGATCTAAGGTAGGTTGTGTTCTCACTAGACCTCTTTCCAATATTATTCCTTTATCTCTTCATTTCATCTTTGATGTCACCAAAAATATGGCCAAATATAATTATCTTATCTTAGGCATGATATTTGATCTTGATCTAGACATCTAGTATCTTCATACTTTAGGAGATTCTCAACTCAGTTGTCATCAATTTAATGGTGATTATCCACATAAAAGTGGGAACCTTATATCATCTAATTGTAAACAATCTTATTAAGAACTTTATCTCTTTCACTATCAAGCCTATTCTTTGAGACCAAAATTCCATTGTTGATTCTCTTGCCTCTTCAGATTCTCTCTTTCATCCTCATCAAGTTATCTCTAATACTTCCTTTATTATACATATCATAAAATCTCTATTATCTACCCAACCACCTAATTCACTTATCTATCGCATTGAGGATATGACTATTTGATAAAGCCCTTGTTATCAAGATATCATTAAATTCTTATAACATCAAACTTATCCTCTTGATCTAGATTCTCATGAAAATACATGAATTCATAAATAAGCTTTCAAGTATGTATTTTGACATAACATACTTTACTATTATAATGCCAAAGGTAACTTTCTCTATTATGTTATTCAAGATGAGGTTCCTCCTCTACTCGATAAAGCACATGGGTGAATTTGATGTGTTCACTATAGTGGATATGATATAACACATAAATGTCTATGTATGGGTTACTTTTGGCCTAATATTGAAAAGGATGTAATTGAATATTCTAAAAATTGTACTCCTTGTCAACTTTATAATGATCTTATCTATTTACTTCCTACTGAGCTTCAAACTATTGAATCTTCTTGGCCATTTTCCACATGAGGATTTGATCTCATTGTTAAACTTCCTCACTCCTAATATGGGCATGTTTTTATCATCACCATTACTGATTACTTTACCAAATGGGTAGAATCCATGCCCCTTATTAATATTACAAGTTATAACATATCTAAGTTAATTATTAAGTAGATTATATGTCACTTGGGTATTCACCTTACCATCATTTTAGATAATGGTTGTAATTTTTAAAACAAATAGATTAAATAAATTTGTACCAAGTTTAAGATCAATCACAAGTTTTCCCTACCTTACCAACCATAATGCAATGGTCAAGATAAAGACACAAATAAAATTCTCAACAAAATTCTCCAAAATATAATTCATGAAACCCACATGGATTGGCATATTCATATTTACACTATACTTTGGGCCTATCAGACTAGCATTCGTATTGCCACTGGGGCAACTCCATTTTCATTAGTCTATGGGTATGAGTTATTACTTTTATTAGAAGTTGAGCTTGCCTCTCTTTATATATATCTTCATGTCATTATTCCCAATGAAGAATTATGTGAAGCTCACCTTCATGCTCTTGATATTATTGATGAGTTTTGTCTTTCTACATTACAACATAACCACCAATACAAGGATCACATTACTGGACAACATAACAAACATGTTAAAGTACACACTTTAAATGTTGGTGAACTTGTCCTTAAATTAGATTACACCCATGATAATAAGTTAAATATGCCTAAAAATGGTTGGGATCATATTTGGTTAAAGACATTCTTTATCCAAGCACTTATCCTCTTAAAACTAATGAAGGCCATGTTTTTAAAGAGCCCACCAATGCTCAATTCCTTAAAAAGTATTTTGCCCAAAAATTTCCTTCTTGTCATGTTTTCTGTCTATATTTTTTATAACATATTTTTATAGGTTATTTTAGCATGGATTTCTCACTCTACAACAATGCCCTCTTTTCACAAACCTTTAGTCCTCCCTTTTGGTCTTTGGGTTTCTTATTGTACCATAATTTTCTTTATCTTCTTGCATTTTCTCTTGTTTTTCACACCCTTGGGTATTTATTTTGTGATTTTATTTGTAATATCATCGATAGGACCTAACATCCATCACAAAACCACCATATTTTAATCATGTATTTCTCTTTTTGGTACTTGCCAATGTTTTTTAGGCATCCTTTGGGTTCTTCCTTTATGAGTTACTTTGTAAGAATGCTCCCTCACTTTGATTTTATTTTGCTTATTGACACCCTCATGGGTTTCTCTTTTATGAGTTTCTTTGTAAGACCATGGATAAAACTTGACCCTCATAAAATTATCATCTTTTCATGTTCTTGATCCTTGTTCTTAAGTTTTGCTTTTGTTTCTTTTGCTAGATAGAATTTGCAAACAATCTATGTTAGCATGTTTTCTTCCATTTTCCTCTTTCTAATAATAAGGAATCACACTTTAATGTCATTGTATCCCTTTTTTCCCATTTTCACATTTTTTTCAAAGTTAATTCACATTGTTTCATGTGTCATTCCTCTTGATTTCCCCTTTCTTTCATCTCCACATTGCATAAAATAAGGTCAAAGTCAAGATAACACTTTTATTTCACCTATATTTACAAGACTCTTAGACCCCATGCTCTTTGAAGTTTCTCTCTGTTATCAACCTTAGCCCAATTTTTCAAATGAAATTCATCTTTAACACCCATGTTTGGTTTTCCAAATCTAGATGGAGAAGGAACAAAAAAATCCATCTAGAAAGTTAAAAGACAAATCATTTGAAATAAAAGGCAATGATATCTAAAAGGAAACACAAAATTCTCAAAAGTCATATTCACACCAAAATACATGATTACAAGCACATCTCCTACCTTTAATTGAATCTCAAACTCCATAGTCAGCTTCACATAGAGTAAAATTACTTTGGGGTGTCATAGGCCAGTGCATTGGAAATTGGGATTTCAAAAAAACTTTATGGTGCTACCTACTTTCTCACGTAATTACCCAATCTTCATAGTATACTGATGGCTTTATAAGGAGTCATAAATAATGGGGAACACATCATGGGGATTTAGGTCCATTGGATTATCTATATACTCCCTTTTTTTACCCAAGACTTTTGTGGCTAAGAGAATTTATTCATAGTCCTTAAGGTCAAAATTATTCTTGTTTTGACAAACCTAATTTGAGTGTCTTAACTTTGATAAAGAGTTTTCTCTTGGTTTTTCCTTCATTCTCACCTTTGCCAATTTCATTTTCCCCCCTTGACCTATAAATTATGATTCCAAATTTGTTTTCACTTCTTATTTGAATATTTTTTTCTTCATATCTTAAAAACATGCTAGCATTACTTTGTTTCAGTTTTATCTATCCTTAAAGCAAAACATGTTTGAGCAACTATGGATCACTTTATTTACACCATGATTTACATTTACTAAACTTAATTTACCTTCCTTTTACCATTTATCATGATTTTATTGTTTTAATATCATGAACACTTGAGTTCATACCCTTTTTCCATTATTAAGTGAGATGTGGATTGTTACTACTCACTCATCAATGTTGTTTCCCCTTTTATGCACCTTTTTATATTGATGATTGAGATGTGGATTGTTACTACTCACTCATCAATGTTGTTTTACCATTTTGTTTTGTCTTTTAACCATTTTTTTTCATTTTGTTTTACCATCCTATTTGACATGTATCCTTGGTTTGATTTGGTGAGTTTGCCTTTCTTACTTTAGGATATCTTGGTTGAGTATTTTGGTCTTTAATAACCTTGGCTTTTTAATTACCCAATTTAATATTGTTACTTTTAATTGGTCATTTGGTATAACATATCACCTATCACCCTAGCTTGACATATTTCCGAAGTACATCCAATCCTCATATCACCATCTATATTGGTTTTTCTTATGTTTGTTTTTTCTCTTTAGTTTTGTATTCTTGGGTTTGTCAAAAGTAGTCTCTGCACCCTACATAATCAAAAATAAAAACATAGAAGATGACCATCCCATGATATAGGTAACTCAAGGTATGCATTGCATTTAATTTTTAGATTAGTTTCCCTTTTAGTCATTTACTTTCATTTATTTTATGCTTTTACAATACTGTAACTTTTTAAAGTATCAACATTGTGTGTCCTTATGTTTTTTCTTAAAGCACCAATCCCTATTACACCTTCATGACATGTGATGAGATTTGAGTGGGTCATATGTATACACATAATATTTTCAACTTTTATCAAATATTAATGCTTTACATCTTGTGGGAACCCATCAAGACTCAATATCTCTATGTACATGCCCTAAGCGGTACATCAAGAAAGGGGTAGGAAAAATTTTGGTTCTTCATAGGATTGTTGTCCCTTTTTTACACATTATTACCAATCCAACTATTTCATAAAAACTTTCCCTAAGTTTTTTATCCTCACTTGCATAGTCTTCTAGTCTTTTTCTTCTTTACATCCTTCATTTCTTTCATACTAAGTTAACTTGGTTGACCTATTACTATTTAGGGACCCTTTTCTCTCTTTTGGTTTGTTATCCTTCTATTTGACCTAGCACAAACTTAGTGAGTTATCCCAAAAATGTGTTAGGTCAATTGGGTTGACCTAGCCAAACCAACATATCTTAATTATTTTAGGGTAAGTTCCACATATAAATACAATGTCATTTCATTCATTATTAATATATGAAATCAAGAGTTATTATTTTCTTTTGTTTCTTCACAATCTATTCTTCTACCATTTTACTTGAGGAGATTTAGCTTAGGATTCTTATTTTAGAGAAGCTAGTCCTATGGATAGGTCTTGAATACTTTGGCCTAACAAAGTGATCCTTATGAACCACAACAACCTCCTATAAAGCTCCATTAGCCAATGGATATATTGAGTTTCAACGGGTTCACATTTAGATAAAAGTATATTCTAACTTTGTTCTGCTCTCTTTTAGTAGATAGAAGTAGCATAAGTATTGTCTTGAATAATATTACTCTTCATATTCTATGAATTAGGGTGTTACTTATACTTACTTTACTTGAAGTTACCTATACATTTTTTTATTTCTTTCCTCTGCTAACCCCTCACTTTGTTCCATGGGCTTTTGTGTGCACTAGATTAGATTTACTTTTTTTATTTTTAGATTAGTGAAATATTAAATCATAAGAATCTTTTAGTATTGTTGTGTGATTATGATATATTGTATACTTTGGAACCCTACCTCACATGGTGTGTTGTGATAAGTGATCCCCTAATCAGGTTTACTAGATCCTCACATTAGTCATGCTCTTGCTTAACAATTGTATACTTCCCAATCAAAAGTGTAGGTGTGATCTATCCCATATTATCCAAGATTGATTTATAGATATGGTGCATTTCTAATTTCATACACAAGAGGTGTGTAATCTAGTGTCTATGTCTTTACATCAAAAGTGATCAATCTTTTAGCCATAACATCCCCATCCATCCCATCCACAATGCCCTATAACCTATGTAACATAACCAATACTCACCTAAAATCTACAATATTATATCCTCTACCATAAACTACACCATCTAATATGTATATCTTGTGGTGTAACCCATCAACCTCTATGTATTTAACCCAAGTATCCTCTTGGAGTCTATCTATAAAGTCATGTTCCTCTATATATCTTGAATTATGTGAGGAGTCTTCACCATCTCCTCTATTTGTGTGTGTAACCTAAGCTACTTTAGCCATAGTCTCATGTAATTTATCCTCATTCTTTCTCTCTACCTATATCAAAGTTTAATCTCTCCTATCTTTTTCTCTATGTCCACATCCATCTCAACCTATGCCTCTTAAAAAATCTCCATATCCTCTGCATAAGTGATCACCACATAAGGAAGTTGTCTAGCCTCCATAACCTATCCTATACCTCATACTTATGGATGTTACCATCCTCTATCAATTGTAATAGCCCTCTTGATCTAGGCACCTAAACTTGTGCCTCATGGCTAGCTACTCAAGCTAGACACTAATCTCTATCTCTATGTTTTTGGTGGTATATATGACATCAACAATCTCAATGTTCTCTGTCGATCCCACCAATCTACATATCCATCAACCAGTTTTACATCTATAATATGTTTCTTATCCCTCCATCTCATATTATGTAAGTGTCTCTAGATATGGTCAAAAATGGAAGGATCAATATTCATTCCCTATTGTGGTCTCTCCCATACTATTTGAGTAAATATGTGTGGCCCAGATGGTATATGTTGTATCACACCAAACTATCTCATCACCCTATCTACGTGAAATCTCTCTATAAAGTATATATGTCTCCTAATGATATAGCAATATGACATCTCATAGTCCATGTGAAGCTCATCATAAGGTCAAGGCCATAAAATCTCTCTATATGGTCTCCAAGTGATATATGGTCATTACCTAGCTCATCAACTACTCTCTTATAGAACTCTAAATCACCCAAGTGTGGTTTGTGTGTCTCAGTTATCACATTCCATGCATATTTAAAAGGCTCATACTCATCTAATGTTCTTAGATACCACTCAACCTCTTAATAACAATGTTCTTCTATCACCACACCTATATTAGTGTTGAAGGCCCTATCCCTACCCAACTGAAATAAATAAGGTGATTTAAATCATGGTATAGATCTGATAAAATGCATGAACCCTATACAAACCTATCTCCCATCTCCATCATATCCATAATAACATCTAGGAGGACAATAGGACATAGTCTTCCATTCTTTTTAGGAAGCAACATGCGACTGACAATAGCCATAAGTAAAATAGTCAAAGAGTCCATCTTTAAATCTATACAATAGTCTACATCAATCCCACCTCTTAAAACTAGGACCATGTCATCACCAAAAAACTAGTAAAGTGTCTCATCATATGAACCCTAACTGTAGTAAACTAATCTACTTTATATAAGAATCCCCACAATTGGATAGACATCCTCAAGTGTAATAATCACCTCCCTAGTCGACAAGTGAAATGTGATTGTCTCATTATGTTACCTCTCTGGTAACCCAATCAATAGAGATCTATCATATTGAACCTACAACACATACATAATTTAACATAACCCAGTCACCTCTAAATTTCCAAACTCATACTCTATGAAGCTAGACATTTACATCATAGCTACAGATCTATGTTCTTGCATCACCATCACTGGTAATACCTCTTTCAAATAAATAAAGTTAGCATTTTTACAAATTTTTCATAAGCATAACAAAAACTTCATTTTTATCATCAAACTATTTATCCATAAAACACTTAAATCATTTCATAGCATATTCATTTATTAGAAAAATCCTCCAAAAATCATAAAATCTTTACAAAATCACTTCTACATTTTGAAAAATCACTTCAAACATTCAAAATTTTGTTACTAACAAAATCACCGATAACTTCAATGAAATCACTATGCACTTTGATGATTATACTACCCTATTAAGCTATTTTTCTACCACCCATAAGTATAAAATTACAAATTCCTCCAAAACAAAAATGTTGTGTACTTTGATTATTTTACCTCAATGTTTAATGAAATCATTATTTACCCTAGAAAATTCACTAAAATCAATGCCAAAATCACCATTTTCAAAACAAAAAATTTGTTTTCATCCATTTAAGACCCTAATAAATGCTAGTAAATAACAAAAATTTCAAAAAAAATAAGTAACTTACCAAAGGCTCAGTCCTCTCTAGTCTCTCTCTCTGCTCAATGATCATGGTGTGGAATATAGTCCATTTTTCCTCACCAAGGTCAGAGTAAAAGTATCATTAAGTAATTATTTATCCCCTAACCTTGAAGATTATTTTCAAAAATGATTTTATCCCCTAACATTTCTCCTACTTATATTTTTCTATCCTCCCATATATTACCCCCCTCCCCATGAAACCCATTAATTGATTAATTCAAGAAAACCAAGTAACATTACAATCAAATTATTTTTAATTATTTTTCAAATTATTACAATCATCTAATAACATAAATTCCACAATCATTTGTAAAATTAATACCTTTTTATATTTATGGTCTGTAGTTTGTTATTACTAGGATATATTGTTCCCAAACTTTCTTAATCGACCCCTGAGTCATAAGTAAAAAATAACAAGTGTGCAACCTTTGAATGGTTAAAATATTATTTTTCAAATCCATACTCTATTTTTAATTAACTAGGGGAAACCTTTTTATGCCACCAACATATTACATATTTGAAATAAATTTTGAAATAACTTGATTTATCATTATCCACATCATTTTAATCACTTCTTCTTATCATCAATTTTGAACATTTGTTTGTTTCTCACAAAAAACCTCAATGGGAAATCATCACACTCATTTTCATTCATTTGGGGTTATTTTTATTCTCTATCATCAACACTCTGATTTTTCTATTCTTCAAAATAGTATTGCTTTGTAACACTATTTCAAAGAGGGGTAAATATAGACACCTAAATTTCATTTAGTGTCAAAATGCACCTAATATATTTAATAATTTTTATTAAATTAAGAAATACCATTTCCTCCTAAAAATAAATAATTAAATAATTTAACATATTAAATAAGTTAATTATGAACATTTATATCCTTATTTTAGATATTAAAATCTAGATTTTCCATCTATTCAAACCTCTCCCACCTTTTTCTCCCTCATCCCAACCAAATACACAAATCTCTTATAACTCCTCCCTTAAGTTGTCAAAAAATTAACTAAGTCTTATTGAGTCAACTAACCAACACCACTCTTTTCTCAACCAGATTGAAAAGGTCTCCATCCTCATGGATGAGGAATTATCCTCAATCATTGATCATTGAAAATTCCAAATGATCCTCCACCATTAGATCATTTTCCAAGCATCTATAAATAAGCTTGTAAATCTCCATTTTCAAGTATCACAATCATACTCACAATTGTAATCATATCTTTCAAAATCATAAGATCTTGACCTATTGCACATAAAATTTAATCAAAGCAAATAAAAGTCATCATTTTGAACCAAAATGTTGCTCATTCTCTCTTTGCATTGTAAGATTGAGCACCACATACTTGAAAGAATAAATTGGATATACATCACAATGGAGGATTCTTGTATTCAAAGTGTGAAGTTTTGATTATTTTTTTCTTCATTTATTACTCTATGTTAGTTGAATTCTATCTTAGATTAGGATTATTTTACATTCTTTGCATATCTAAATTTAGTTCATACACCTATTCTACCCTATTTATACATACTACCATATATATTATCCTTAAGCCTAGTTTTCAAAAATTTCAAAGCTCAAGCACACTCAATAAATTCAAGTCCACTCTCATTCTAACATTCACTTGTACTTGAATCAAACACTATATGGGAGAAATACATCAAGCTTGATCCCTCTTCATAATATTGGTATGTAGGAAACTCTCTTCATAGTGGGGTGTTGAGGATGTCTATCATATCCTACTAATGAATACATAATTATTTTTCATGCCATACTTGTAAGGAGTTCTAGGGTTTTGCACACTAAATTAGGTTTTCTAGACATAACATAAAGTTCCTAATTTTATGCATGTAGGAATAGGACCTAAAAAAATAGGCACATATGCTCTCAAAAAATAGGAATAGTCCTATAAATGGGACACTACTGCCACTTTGAGGACAATACAACAACATGGTGTTACTATCCATATGGGGCGCTACTATCCAATGAGCGAATAAATTTCACAATCCTATTGATGACACTTGAAACTATTTAGAACTCAATTTTTAAAACCCGGATCATCCATGATAGTCACTTTTTTAGATAAGCCTATATTTATGCCTATTTATTACTATTTTTAGAAATTCAAAACAATTCAAAATTTATAACAAATCAATAATTAATTATTTCATATTATTTAACTAATTTGGTCCTCTCAACCCTTTAATATAGAAATAAGTTTTACATAGTTAACCCTAAAATGTTAAATCATTTTTTGAACCCGTCTTACTTCAAATATTGATTAAAACCATATCATACATTAATCTATTTTTTTGTGAAATAATTGAAGGTTTCATAATTTTGATTTTCTAATTTTCTTAGACAACATAGCTAAAGGGTTTCAATTTATTTACATAGAATTTTATTTATTTTTAAAAAACCTTAGATCCCAAAAATACTAACCCTAAACACACTTAGGGTTTCTATCCTTTTTCTATTTATACTCAGATTTTAATTACAAAACTATTATATCTGTTTCTATATTTAAATTTTGTAATATTCCATAGATTAATATTATTTACAAGTTAAAACTATAAAACTTATTTTCCTACCTATCATCCTATAATGGAAGAATTTAATAATATATTTGATGAAACCAATAAGCCACAGAAGACTTTGTGTCTAAACATGCAGATATATAATATGATTTATTAAAAATTATTTAAGAGGGACTCTAAAAGATAAATAATGGTCAATATTCAACCCCTCCAATTAATAATGTTGTTACACCTCTAGTGGGGCCAACTCAACCAACTCAAATAACACAATCCAAGATTTTTATTCAACCATTAGTGATAGTTACACCACTTGTGGCTAGTTCCTTAACTCTAAATATACAATACCTTATGGATGAGATTAATACTTTGTAGTCTAAGGTGTTATATCTTGAGAATGGAGAAAGTAGGCCTTCACATGCCTTGGATTCCAACATTTTCTTACATATACTTTTGACACATCAAAAAGTGATAACTCCTTTGCCATCCAGTTTTATGGCACCCAAAATTACATTATATGATGGAAAGGGTGATCCAGAGCATCACCTTAGAGAATTTCATGTAGTATGCTTGGACTATGTATCCCATAATTGGATTCTTACAAAGTTATTTCTAATGAGTCTTAAGTAGTATGACCTACAATGGTTTTATGATTTTCTAAATCAATCTATCACGCCATTCAATCCTTTAGCCAACTTGTTCTTAGTACATTTTTTTGTTAACATCAGTGATAAGATATCATATGCATAAGTGGCACAATAAAAGTAAAATTCAAATGATCCTATCATCAATTATGTCTTATGATACAAGACAATATTATCCAAATTGACTAGCCCCATGGTAGATATAGAGCTTTAGGATATATTTAAATAGATTTTATTACAATCATTGCATGATGTTATCTTATTCAATAATTTTCCTACATTCATCAATTTATGCCACATAATCAAGAAAAGAGAGGTTAAGCTCTTATCAATGGGAAAACTCAAGTACATAAATAGATCATAATCAACTATTAATAATTCAAAAAAAACTTACATACAAGGAAAGGGCCACAAACAATTGAAGTGATCAAAATTACATAATTAGTGTAGCTTCCAAGCCATCTCCCATATTGGTTTTATCTACTCCTATGTGAAGATTATTCACTAATATTATAGAGTCACTAGTATGGGTTCTATAACAAATATTAGAATTCAATGTCATATCTCTCCCTCCTATTAAATAATTTGATACAACACAACCTATTCTAAAGAGTTATGAATCAAATGCATTCTTTGAATATCATAGGGTACCAAGCCACATGACAAATAGATGTATTAACTTAAAGCACATGATACAAGATCTCATTTAGGCTAACATTATTGATATGGGCATACCCATAAAGGCACCAAAACAAAAATAAATAAAGTCTAAGGTATTAAATATGTTTTTACATCCTTTCCCAAAGATTAGAATGGATCAGGTAGGGAGCAAATTAGGTGTTCACTATGGATACCAAGCACATTCACCAGCAAATTACTATCACATAATTATAGAGGAGACACATCCACTACATAACATTATTTTTATGTATCACACTATAGTGTGAAATAGACCACTTATCACATTTTTAGGGTAAGATATTGTGAAAGATGACATAGATTTACATGTGCTCTTCATATGAGCATACATAAACAACCATCTTAGTCACAATGTTATGGTTAAAAATGGTTAAAGCATAAGCATGTGTAACATGTCACTATTACATCACTTAGGATATAAACAAATATATATATTCATTATACATAAAATCATTAGTGGTTTTAGTGTCCATGTTCAAATATGCATTAGGGAGATTATGCTTCCATTACAAATTGGACTAGCACACATAGCCTCTTGATTCCTAGTAGTACCTAGTGTAAGTGTATTCAATATATTATTGGGCAAGCCATGGTTATAATAGATCCAATACATACCATCTACATTAGAATTATTATTGAAGTATATACATGTTAATGACTTAGTTAAGGTTTAGGGTGTCCCATATGAGTATCCTCTACCCATCCCATAAGTAGTTCCAAAACAGTTTCCATCTACAATTCCCATAAAGATGATAGTTATAGTTCCAACACCATTACTATATATTGCATATATATTACTTATAGTAGAGATTATATCTCCTATGCATATATCATAGTGTTCAATAGAGTCATTAGAGTAGGGTAGGTCTACTCCTATGATATCTACAAGTATGCATATTCTCTCATGGAGACCATTACCAGAGAGATCCCTATGTTAATGATGTGTCATAGATTCTAGAAGACCTTCCTCTACTAAGTTTACATCAAGATAAATACTATTTGGGTTTAGGGGTTTTTATCATAGGGAACCTACATAATCTATAGCTTCTTCTTTTAGCATATGGGTCCCTAAGACCCATATAGTTCACACAACATCACATCTAGTGCCACAACATTATAACATCACTACATAAGTAGCTTTAGACTCAGATTATACATCACAATATATCATGGGATCATAGTTTCCATTTCACACTACATGCATAATCATAGTTCCCATATTTTACATAGGTCATGGTGATAATGAGTCTCCCATGAGACTCATTAGTTAGTATTGTTCATACTCTTGTAAAACATTCCTTTTATATCTCTCACTCCTTATAAATAGTTTATTTACATTTGCTTGTACATAGAAAATACTAAATAAAAACAAAAATAATATAATATGTCAAAATACAAAACATTTAAATATTTTAAAAACATAAAATTTATAGATCATATGCATTGCTATGTTTACATTTCTACTACTTGTCAAATATTACATATTGTTATCTATCCTAGTATGGTCAATTTTATCATACATATATGTTCCACTTGTTCTTCTAAGTGCTTGTAGATTCTAGATTAGACTCCAATCCACTACACCAATCTAGACTAGATATCATCTACCCACTAATGGTATATACCGTGATCTAAGTTTATACATTTGATACATCTACCCACTCAAGGGCATCTCATACATAGTTTCTACTACTAAGTTTTATATTTACATACTATACATTTAAATTTACACATTGATTTATCTTGATATTTATCATTGATTCTCATTTCTCAAAAAAAAAATTGATTATCACTAGTTAGACTTAGTATATATGCATCCTAACATCTACATAACTTTGCACTATATAGTTTTACATGATTTTATGTCTAGTTTTATTAGATCAAACTTGATTTTATTTCTTATGATTATTCCATATTCAAGGGCATTTGAATATGCCATTATTATTTTTCTCTATAACACTTATCTATTTTTATGCCTTGGACATGTGACCATGTCCATTGTTTGTGCTTTCTTGATTCTATATGCAAACATTTTAACATGTCCTTCTATGTGGCTCTAAGCCAAGTTTCTTATTGCTTGTGTATGTGAAAATTTGAATGTCTTTGTATGTATTCATTCTCTTATTTAGTCACATGTACCCATGTCCCTTATATTATGGCCCCTTGGCCTACCTTTTGTGTGCCTCATGTGATTGTATGTATGCTCCTACACCATGGCACTTGTTTTTATTTATTACACACACACACTAGTTTTTTATGCCATGAGGGACCTTGTGCATATACCCTTCCTACTTGGGAGCCATGATGGACATCATCCCCCATCCCCCTAGGTCATTACTCAAATTTGTTGTTATACACATTGATTACATCTATCTTGACACCCTTGTATAATACCAGATTATAACATACATCTTACATTGATTACGCATTTTGAGATACATTTATGTTTAGATAATATGTTTGTACATTATTTTGGAATATCATGCTTATGCTTTGGCTAACACATTTGGTATAACTACTTATTTTGAGCATAATTCTTACATAAATTTCATAACTACCCTCAAAAGAGGGGGAATTCATAGGGGTTTTTCATATAGATTAGGATCTTAATTTTTTTTCACAGATAAATTTCGTCACATAGGCTCAATTTTAGAAATCAAACACAAGGTAGACATAGGAAAAAATAGAGACTCAAACAATAGTTCAAATCACCTAGTTTTCAGACCAAGAAAACATTAGCACCCAAATTGGGACATGAGCACCATATGTTGCTATTGTCCACTATAGGGTGATATTGTCCAATAGCCCTAGGTTTAAAACTATTAGGAAAAAAAACACTTAAACTAGATTTACTATTACCATAAACTAGATCTAAGGATATGCAATAAGACGTATCATAGAAAAATTTATTAATTTACCATTATTATGAAAGCATAAATTAGAAAACAATATGATAACATAGATAACAAAAATCTAATGTAGTTCACCTAATGTGGGCTACATCCACCAATGAAAGTTCTCAAATAAAATAGTAATCTAAAATACCAAGACTAAAATGAACTCTCAAAGAGATATAAAAATCTCCTATAGAAAATATTGCATAGATAGCTACACTTTCACTTGCACATTCACATTACTATATCTCTTAAGTTGTTAAACCACACCCTACAATGAACACTTACAATTCAAAAAGCACTTTCACTTTGACTCTGATCCTCAAATCCACACCTTGTAAATAAAACCATCAACCCTTAAATGCCACACCACACCCTGTATATCTAGAATATGATAGAAAATACATGAAAGGGGAAGTAAATGCATCATGCTTATCCAATATAGGAATCATTCACTCAATACAAATCACTTCCACCTCACCAAGCTCATCCAAAATCTCTCCCATGAAATAGCAAACCATACTAAGGGTCTCCACCTTTCAAGGGCACATTTTCTAACATGTGATCACAACCATCTCTTTGTAACGAGGAAGGCATTACATTTTCTAAGAAACAACTAGCTCCATCAAAATAGGGAAGCCACATGGAAAATAGATAACTAATAACCAACTCCATAAAACATGGAAACATATAAATTAGAAATATACTAAGAATATTCCCCTCACATGTGGAACAAGGTTCCATAAAAGGTGGAATGGGGAAAACCATGATCCACATAGCTTTAGAGCTCATTAGGCCCCGTAAATAATTCCCTATGGTCATGTGATAGCCCCAAAGGGCTCTAAATTCAACAATCTCCCACTTGGAGACCATTTCTCCTAAACAAAATCTATCACTACTCCATGACCACTAAGGCCAACCAAATATGAACATAGTATCAATGTATATAATGTAACCACCTTGGTAATCATATCTATAGGATTCTAGATAGTATGAATCTTCTCCAGATTCACCAAGTTCTCATCCAAAGCTATCCTGATGAAGTTATAATGTAACAAAATGTGTTTCATCCTCAAGTGGAAAAAAAGTTATTTTCTAAATGAATAACACTCTGACTATCATTGTGTATTCTCCTAACTTCCTACTCATTCCCCAACTCTATAAATAATTCCTATATTAAAATAATCTCCTTACTAGCCTCTATGGTAGTAGCATACTCTACCTCTATGGTTGAGAAAGCCATAACCTTATGAATCCTAGAAATCTAACTAATTATTGTATCTATAATAGTAAATATATAACCTACTATACTTCTCCTACTATTAATATCCCCTACCATATCTAAGTCCACATAACCATGTAAGTGGTATATGATCCACCATATCATAATGCAAAATCAATGGTTCCTCTCAAATACAAAAGAATCCATTTCACTACCTACCAATGCTCATAACTTGAATCACTCATAAACCTACTCACAACTCCCACTACTTGTGAACTATCCAGCCTAGTATAAACCATGGCATACATCAAGATACCAATTATCAATGATTAAGTTACCTTGGACATCCTAAGTTTTTTAGATTCCATCTTGGGACACTACTCCTTTGATAATCTAAAGTGGCCTACCAAAAGAGTACCAACAAATTTATAATCCAACATGCCAAACCTTTCCAAGAATTTTTTCACATACTCTGATAGGGATAAGATCAAATTCCTCTACTTCCTATCATGATAAATCCTCATACCAAGGATTTTCTTTGTGGAACCTAAATCCTTCATAGGAAAGGAGTCACTAAGTTGTTTCTTGAGCATATGAATATGTTGTATGTTCTTTCCTGTAACTAACATGTCATTGACATAAAAGCATAATATAATAAATGAACCATCATAAAAATATTTTATTTACATGCAATGATCAAAATTACACATTTGATATTATTTTTCCAACATAAAACAAACAGATTTCTTTTACCATTACCATGGAGCTTGTTTCAAGCCATACAAGCTCTTCATTAGTCTACATACATAGTTCTCCCTCCCCTTGAACTCATAACCCTATGGTTACTTCATATACAACTCTTCATCTAAATCACCATGAATAAAAGTAATTATCACATCTTATTGTTCTAAGTGCAAATCTTCAACTACAGTTATACTAGGAACAATCCTAATAGAAGTCATTTTTACAATAGGAGAGAAAATATCATCAAAATAAATACCTAATTTATATGCAAACCCCTTGACCACCATCTTGGACTTATATCATTTTCTCTCTTCATCTTCTTCTTTGAACCTAAAGATCCACTTGTTTAGAAATGCACTCTTGCCCTTGGATATCCTAACCAAATCCCATGTTTGGTTTTCCATGAGAGATCTATGCTCTTCATTCATGGCTTGTTCCCACTTCAACTTGGCATTTACCTACATTTCTTCCTCATAACACTCTAGTTCTCCATTGTAAATGAGCAATAAATAATTCAAAGAAGGATAAAAACATTTAGGACAATTTCTTACCCTAGAATATCTTCTTACCATAGGAGTTTTGGGTCTTTGTGTAGAAGGTTCTTGGACTAAATCCTTAGATACTTTTCCATCCAAAATGCCATCTAATACTATTTACTCTTTTTTTTCCTAATCCTATTCCTATAATTTATCCTTATGTATGACTTTTTCATTAAAGATTACATCTCTAGATCAAATTATTTTCCTATATTTAATGCTCCATAAACAAAAATCAAAGTCATCCTCAAAATAATCAACAAATGTGCATTTCTCTAATTTAACCTCTAACTTGGTCCTATCCTCTTTTTTAATGAGATGAAAAGCCTCACATCCAAAGACTCTAAGAAAAGAAAAATCAACATTCTTACCAGACCAAGCTTGTTCAGGAATGTGACCTTCCAAAGGCATGGAAGGTCCTCTATTAATCAAATATACTATAATGCTAACTACTTCTACCCAAAACTATAAAGACAACCCTGCATGTAACCTCATGCTCCTAACATGTTCTATTATTGTTCTATTCATCCTTTTGAATAACCAGTTCTACTATGGATTTTTTGGAACCATTCTTTGCCTATGGATTCCATTTTTAGAATAATAATCAAATAAATCATTACTACAATACTCACCTCCATTATCTGATCTAAGACATTTCAAATTGAGACCTGTTCCATTCTCAACCAAGGATTTACACTTATTAAAAGTGTTAAATACATTTGATTTATTTTTAAAATAGTAAACCCAAACTTTCCTAGTTGCATCATTAATAAAACTAACATAATAAATAGATCCACTAATAGAAGATACTTGAGTTATTCCCCATACATCTGAGCTACCAGATCTAACTTGTGCTCTTTCTTTATGGGTCCAACCTTTAAGAACTTAACCTACTTCTCTTTTCTATACACAAAATTCTCATAGAAGTCTATATCTAGATATTTCAAACCAAGAAACTTATCTTTCAAGATCTGCATGCCCTTATGGCTCATATGACCAAGCCTATAGTGCCACATAGTTTCACCTTCATTTGTAACAACTAAATCAATAGAATCAACACTAATATTCAAATATAATGTACCAAATTTATTACATCTCAATATCATAAGATCACCTTTGGTAACTTTCCAATAATCTATAGTAAACAATACTAAACATCCCTCACTTCCCAATCACCCCACCAAAACCAAATTCCATCTCAACATAGGCACATGTCTAACATCCTTAAGGATCCATGTATTCCCATTTTTTATTTTAAACTAAACATAACCTTTCCCTACTATCTCACATGGTTCATCATCACCAAGATAAACATGTTTTATATTATCTTGAACATAATCAATAAAATAATGCCTATGTAGGGTGGCATGAAAAGAAGCCCTTGAATCTAAAACCCAAGACTCAAAAAAACTATCCATAGAAATAATTAATGCATCCTAACATGATTTACCTATTGTAATATTCACCTCATTCTTTTCCTCCTTGTTGTTATTCTTATCCAAAAGTGACCAACAATCCTTCTTTGAGCATCCACTCTTCCCATAATGCTAACATATCATCTTAGATCTAGATCTATACTTAAACCTACCTTTTGACTTTCCATAGTTTCCTTTGCTCTTATCCTTTTGCCTCTTGATAGTATCAATGGATAAATAATTACCTAAGTATGATTCACTAATAATTTTACATTGCATCTCCTCATTAATAATCACACCTACAACATCTTCAAAATTCAAGCTTCCCTTGGCAGGGACTGCATTATTCATAGCCATAACCAAACTATCCCAACTATCAGGCAAAGAACATAAAATTATAAAATCTCTAACTTCATCATCAAACTTAATTCCAAATAAAGTGATAATACTTAAAACCATATTAAAATCATTAAGATGATTAGCAATTAAACCATTCTCAGATATTTTCATGTTAAACAATCTTTTCATAAGAAAATTTTTATTATAAGTAGAGGGTTTCTCATATAAATTTCCACATTTATCCATGAGATATTTTATGGTTTTATCATCAAAAATGTTAAATAAAATGGAAGATGAAAGGCATATCTAAATGGCTCCCAATGCCTTCCTATCAAGTAATAACCAATCCTCATCACTCATACTTACATGTTGTTATACTTTCCCCTCCATGGCGAGATGTAGCTCCTTCTGATATAGATAATACTCCATCTACATTTTCCACAAAACAAAATACTTAGCATCAAAATTATCAACTCTAAATCTAATCTTTTCTCCCATATCTCCCACTCAATCTAATATCCTTTCTTGTGATTTACCACTTTAGTAAAACACAAAACCAATGGCTCTGATACCAGTTATTAGGAATTAAAAACACTTACACTAGATTTACTAGTACCATAAACTAGAATTAAAGCTATGCAATAACATGCATGAAGGTAACATTATTTAATTCACCATAATTATGAAATCATAAATGAGAGAATAAGATAATAACATAGATAATGTAGATCTAACATGGTTCATCCAACGTGGGATACATTCAACAATGAAATTTCTCAATTAAAATAATAATCTAATATACTAAGACTACAATGAACTCTCATAGAGATATAAAAATATCCTATAGAAAATTTTCCACAAATAGCTGCACTTTAACCTATACCTACACAATGTTGTATCTCACATGTTGCTAAACCACACCCTACAATGAATACCTAAACTTTACAAAACACCTACACCTTGACACTGATCCGCAAAGCCACACCCTGCAAATAAAACCTTCAACCTCTAAAAGACACACCACACCTTGTATATATAGAATGTAAAGTAAAAATCATGAAAGGAGGAGAAAATGCATCATGTTTATCCAAGTAAAGCATCATCCACTCAAGATAACTCACTTCTACCTCATCAAGCTCATCTAAAATATCTCCCATGAGGAACACACCATACTAAGGTTTTCCACCTTTCAAGGGTACATTTTCCAACAACATGTGATCAAAATCATCTCTTTGTAACAAGTAAGGCATTACATTTTCTAAGAAATAACTAGCTCCATAAAAACAAGGAAGTCACATGGAAAATAGACAACTAATAACCAACTCCATAAAAACATAGAAAGTAGAAATATACTAGGAATATTCCCCTCACATGTGGAGAAAGGTTCCACAAAAGGTGAAGTAGGGGAAACAATGCTCCCCACATACATGGAGAACTCTAGGCCCCAAAAATATTTTCCTATGATCAAGTGATATCCCTAAAGCGCTCGACACTCAACAAGTACAATCTAGGTTATTTAAACTAGCACACTAGCTATAGTATAGATTTACATATATGTAGTCATAGGTTTGATAGTTATGTTCAAATTTTTCTTGTAAACATTCATTTTATCTTAGATTAATATTATTTTCTTAGATTTGGGGGCATCATGCATGGCATTCTCACTTCCGCATTCAATTCAGATACATAAATTTGATTATTACATAATATAGATTCAGTATACTTAGATCCTAGATTGGGGGCATGTACACAGTACATAGTTTCCTTATACTTAGTTGCACATAGGTTGATTATATGCAATGGAAAACTTCATGTAATTAAATACACTATATTTAATTTATATCATATTCTAGGTTGTCACCAGATGTATGCCTTACTCCATCTATAGTGATTGGCATTCTCAAGTGGCTAATATCTACCCAATGTACCTAAGTGGTTGTGGAACCAACATACATAGTTATATATACCTAGATATATGCTTTAATAACTTTTAATAGTTTAATTTTAGATGCATACACTTCATACAAGTGGGAATTTATGGATTCATGGCCTACTTGAGTTATTAATCCACCCACATGAGATGGTTAGACACATAATCTTATCCAAGTTATTCATAGATCAAGATCCACCAAACAAGGGAGGGCAATGATGGAGTAAAAAATGGATTGAGTTCTTGATCCACCCATATGAGGATTAACCAATCTATTAGTTTAATCTAATAAATTCAATTATGTGATCACTATATATACACACATAATTTTCATCAAGTTCATGCATTGCTCATGTTGCTAATGGTTTATATTTAGTTTCCTTATACTTAGCTACACATAAGTTTATTATATGCAATGGAAAACTTCATGTAATTAAATACACTATATACACTTTATATCATATTCTAGGTTGTCACCAGATGTATGCCTTACTCCATATATAGTGATTGGCATTCTCAAGTGGATAATATCTACCTAATGTACCTGAGTGGCTGCGGAACCAACATACATAGTTATATATACCTAGTTATATTCTTTAATCACTTTTAATAGTTTAATTCTAGATGTATACACTTCATACAAATGGGAATTTATGGATTCATGCCCTACTTGAGTTATTAATCCACCCATATGAGATAGTTAGATACATAATCTTATCCAAGTTATTCATAGATCAAGATCCACCAAACAAGGGAGGGCAATGATGGAGTAAAAATTGGATTGAGTTCTTGATCCACCCATATGAGGATTAACCAATCTATCAATTTAATCTAATAAATTCAATTATGTGATGACTATATATACACACATAATTTGTCATCAGGTTCATGCATTACTCATGTTGCTAATCGTTTATATTTAGTTTCCTTATACTTAGCTACACATAGGTTGATTATATGCAGTGGAAAACTTCATGTAATTAAATACACTATATAAACTTTATATTATATTCTAGGTTGTCACCAGATGTATGCCTTACTCCATCTATAGTGATTGGCATTCTCAAGTGGCTAATATCTACCTAATGTACCTGAGTGGTTGTGGAACCAACATACATAGTTATATATACCTAGTTATATTCTTTAATCACTTTTAATAGTTTAATTTTAGATGCATACACTTCATATAAATGGGAATTTATGGATTCATGGCATACTTGAGTTATTAATCCACCCACATGAGATGGTTAGACACATAATCTTATCCAAGTTATTCATAGATCAAGATCCACCAAACAAGGGAGGGCAATGATGGAGTAAAAACTGGATTGAGTTCTTGATCCACCCATATGAGGATTAACCAATCTATTAGTTTAATCTAATAAATTCAATTATGTGATTACTATATATACACACATAATTTGTCATTAGGTTCATGCATTTCTCATGTTGCTAATGGTTTTTATTTATTCCTTTCCTCTCTCTTTACTAAAATTTACTAAGTTAATTTATTTTTAGCATAGTCTTTTGGTTTTGATCATATCTTAATTAAATACTAATTTTTTCATGTTTAATTTTAGGTCATTGATTTGGATCATGTTTCACATACGTAGACATAGATTCACATACTCAAACTCAGCGACATGGGCTTCACTTCCAAGGTAAGTCCAAGTACACTTATTTTTCCTTTATATTAGTCATTTTTATTTTTTGCATTTCTAACATAAAGGGGGTGGGAATGTAATCAAATAAAAGTGGTAATTAGATGTTAAGATTTTTATTTGAGTTAAACTATTCCTAGCTTATCCCTAGACCTATACTAGAGCCTTTGACATAAATTTATAGCCATTTTATAGGCCAAAAACACCTATAGTTAGACAAAACATAGTCCCCAGGCTATCTTTTTATATCCCAACCTAGTTTTTCTAGTAATTTTCTAGGTGGACATTAGTGCCACATCTGGGACAATATATCCACATGGTGCTAGTATCCCCAACTAGATGTTAGTGTCCCCAATTAGGTAGTACTATCCTTAGACCTAACTCTCTTCAATAGCTACTTATTCAAATGTGAACCCCTCTTACGTTTTAAATAAGCATATTTTATTATCTTCACAAGCTACAGTCTCTATAAATATAATTCTATTTGATCCTTATTTATTGCATATAAAATATATGCAAAAAAAATTAAACAAAAGACAAGTTGAGAAAAATCAAGGTATTTGATCCCTATTATTCCCTACTTTTGCATACTATCATTTACATAATCCCTAAACCCAATTTTTTAATACTTCAAATATCAATCACATTCAAGGCATCCATGTCCACTCTCATTTTAGAATTCACTTGCATTTACATCAGACACTAGGCGGGAGAAATACATCAAGCTTATTCCCTCTTCATAGTATTGGTATTTAGGAAACTCTCTTCACATTAGTGTGTTTAGGATTTCCATCCTATCCTAATAATGAACACAAAATTTTCATTCATGCCATATTTGTAAGGAGGATTAGGGTTTTTCACACTAAATCATGTTTTACAAACACAACACGAAGTTTTAGGTCTCATGCATATAGGAATAGGACTTAAAAACATAGGCTCATTTGATCCCCATGTAGACACCGAAATCGTGTCGACTCCCCTGGTCACTCCCCGTCTTATTCTTCTTCGCCTATTTAACCCTTGTCGATCACTTCTTCCACCAACCTTGACCCTGGCAGCATGTAACAATGAGCACAGAGCTAAAGCTAGACTCTATCCCCATTGTGCATCTGCCGACGACGGTCTTTACCCGGCCGATGTCACCGACGTCGGTCACTTATCGGCCGACGTCGGCAATCTTGCCGACGTCGGTCACCTTGCCGTTATCCGTTATCAGTTATCATTCAGTTTCCCGAATGGTTGTCAAACCGTCTCTGGGACCGTCCCTCGCCTTCATCAGCGTCCGCCAACCATTCAAAACGTTGATCAATCGAAAACCATGCAATCATTCAATCAACCTGCGAACTCTGACATCAACACTCTCGGCATCAACCCACTCTCGACATCAACCAATCTGCATTCAATCCGGCACCGTAACTATGGCTTTTATCGCATCTTCTGGCAGGTAAGTATTTACTCTGTTTGTTTTATTTCTTCTTGGTTACTATTTCTGCATTAGCTCTGTCATCCCGAATCCACAGACCCAGCATCTCTCATTTACATCCCTGCTTCTGTCCCGACCTTACCTTGCCCAGACCCTGTCCCGACTCTCTCAGACCCTATCTTTTATCAGACCCTGTCCCGACCTTACCTTGCCCAGACCCCGTCTCGAAGCTTCAAACCCCATCCCGACTCGACCAAAAATCCCTTGTCCCAACCCTGTCAAGACCTTCTACAACTCGCCCAGACTCTGTCCAGAACCTGCCCCGACCGACACCGGTCACTGCCCCGACCGACGACGGTACTTCAACCGACGTCGGCACCTTCCCAGACCGACGCCGGCACCATAGAGACCGACGCCGGCGACTATGCAGAATAGTGCCGCTTATCAGGTACGCATTTTATTTTCTGTCATTTATTTCTGTCATTTCATCTTTTATTATCTACTTTCATCCAATATTACGCTTTTTATCAGTGGGTTGATATCCTTCTAGGGAGTCTTCGTACTTCTGGGATCGGGTGTTCGCCTGACAACCCACCATATCTTTGACTAACATCTTTCCGTGTTTTAGTCTCTTTTTCGCAGGTGTCATTCCTCCACAGCCAAAGAGGAGAATCTTCCAACGTCTGATTTCGGTGCGCTCGACTTTATTAGGTACTTCTAGCCTTAACCATTTATTTCAGTTTCTTATTTCTTCTTTGAATGTAGAAAGCAATTTTGCATAGAAACACCCCAAAAATAGGAACAATCCTATAAAGGCAAAACAATAACTAATTTTAGGATACTACAACAACATGGTACTAATATACATATGAGGTACTATTGTCTAGTGAGCAAACAAATTATAGAATCCTATTGATGACACTCACAACTTTACATAACTTAGTTTTTAGAACCAAGATCATCTAAGATAGTCACTTTTTATATAAGTATATATTTATGCCTATTTATTATTATTTTTATAAATTCAAAATAAGTCAAATTATATTAAAAATCACTACTTAATTATTGTATATTATTTGACTAATTTACACATCTCATCCCTTTAATCTAAACATAGGTTTTGCATAGTTAAACCATACAAGGTTAAAACACAATCAATGGAGAATATTAAAATCATATATATATATATATATATATATATATATATATATATATATATATATATATATATATATATATATATATATATATATAATTAATAAAATAAATCAATCAACACATTAAAATAAGTTCTAAAATGGGAAATTAGGACAAATATAAGAATCTAACATGAACTTGGTATTTAAACATGTGTTTGGAAAATGTTAAGTACATAGCATGTCAAATACATTATGAAATTTATAAGCATATATGTGGGCATGTGAAATTTTATATAATACCAAACATTATAATTGAAAGTGAGCATGTAATAATGTAACTTGGGTGTATCGTGATCAAATAAGTAGATGCTCCAAACTTACTTAGGACATGATTGGAGGGAAATCCCAACATCTTTATGTGAATATATCATGTATCTGGGTATGCATGTGTCTCACTCAAATTAATTTTTTAAACATATGTGTATATAGTAAAATAATGGTATGATATCTACTATCATGAAGTAGAAATCATATACATAAGAGATAACACCACTTAGAACATGCTAAAAAAATTGGTTTTTTTGAACTATTTGAATGTTTTTGCATTTTTTTTTTAATTATGAATCTTAATTGAAATGAAAGGATATTATTCCTCTCATTCATAAGATAAATGAATAAATTATGGTTTTATAAGATCATCTTTTTAGAAATAATTTTAATGCCAAATCATTTCCAATATCATCTATTATTTTTATATAATTATCACTTGTACATCATGTAGTGTGTGGATTAGTTTATTTTGTAGTTTTTAAGTAAGATTCATATGAATGTTATCAATTATCATTTTCATTTCTGTTACCCAATATTATCCAAGGCAAAATATGATATTTAGTTTGGTATGCATTACCCATATGATGGTATTTATCAGTCTAGGTATGCATGCTACAAGTAATTAAATATAACTAAGATATTTGGGTAAAATATAATAATGTTGTACATATTTGATAATATTCCATAATTTAGATAAGTATGAGACATTATAAAAAGTTCCCAATTATTTATATCAAATTTTAAATGTGAGTAAGAGACCATCAATGTTTGTAGTAATTGTTATATTGTCATGTCTTTGATGCTTTATAGATTGATTTTGTGTGGATTTATTGGAAGTACATGGTCATTTTTCCTACTCAAGCACAACTTTTATGCACCCCTCATCTTTTTATTTCTAAGTATGGTTTTTAAATTCACACATTGATTGGTATTACGGCTAGTGAAATGATGGTAAGAGAAATATAGTGATCCCTTGTTAGGAATGAGTTTAAGTCTTGATATGTATCTATTATGAGTTAAAGATATCATGTGATACTGAAGTAACATAGGAATAATTAAATATAGAATATTTTGGTTTGTTATGATTTGGATAATATATTGTGTAGGTTTTTTAGAAGACTCCACATTATTGACATGGTTTATTTTCATTCGTCCCTTTTAAGGTTATTTTTTTAATCCAAGAAGGATGGATTTAATAAAAGTCATTCACATGTTCATATATTATTTTTGTCTTAACCTTATTGGAATGTGGTTTTGTATGCTTTAGTGATGAATTTAAATTTTATATATGAGGAGATATAGGTGTGAATAGGTTATGAAAAATATGTTCAAGTGGATTGAATATAAGTTTTTACAAACTTTCATCAGTCAAATCATGATTAATTTCATCATCACTATCATAGTAATCTACAACTTTTTATTCTTTTAAATAATAAAGGAATATCAAATGTTATCTTTTCCTATTTTTTTGGTATCATTGGATCCTTTGGTAATGGTTCTTGTTCTTGATTTTAATCAATGTGAACCTTATTGGGTAGTGATTTATTTTTTTATTTAAGTAAAGGAGTAATTATTCTTGACTCCCCCATTTAATTTTATACTATATTATCAAGCGAAATATAATTTTTATGTGGTACCACATTAGGTGTCCATTTTTTGTGGACTATATCATTTTAAAAAAAATCAAGGCTATATTATCAAAAAGAACTATCAATATGGTCCCATCATGTATAAATTTAAAACATCAATGGGATGTAGATGGGATAACTTACATGGTATGCATCCATGGTCCACTCAGAATCAAGTTATAGTGTAATGACTAAGACATTACTTAGAATGTTTTAGGAATAATTTTTGGCCCCAATGACACATCCAATGTGATTTGGCCAATTGGATGGCTATAATAATTATCAAATCCTTTGATATGCATATATTATTTTTAAAGAATATTTTTGCTAATACCCATGGTGGTTATGAAATATGTGCCATAACTATTTAGGCCTAAACCATTATCAATGAACACTCTTTTGATTACTTTGTGAAACATACTCATTTTCATTAAAAAAGACAAATATTGGTGAATAATATCTTTTAATGGTAGATATTATGGCTCAAACATAATAACATTTGCATTTTTTTGAGATCTTGCATAATATATACAAAATAGGGTGGTTTAATATCACTTGGTACTTGGGTGTCACATAATGATTTGTATAAAATATCCTTATAGATACTAAACTAATTTATGAGTTATAGGTTTGAAATCTTAGCATTTGTGTTTATAAATTGTTCAATAATATCATATCCTTTTCATTTGATAACAAGTTTAGACTTAGGAAGAACATATTGCATAAGAAAAAAGGTGGTATAGGTTGGTCACTCTTAACTTTTCAAGTAGTGGCATCATGTACTAAAAAATATAATATAAGACATGGGAAAATAATGGGTACAGGATGATAGATATCATATAAATAGGATCTAGGAGTAAATAAGAATTGGGAGCATGCACATTGGCATCTAGATATGGTTATACTAGTTCAAATTAAGTTGTAGAGATAAACTTTATTCTTATCATTTCATTGTTTTTTATTTAATTTAGCCATATATGAAGTATAAAAAACAAGGGTTACTATGAAATATTGGAAAAGGAATTAATTATATATGTATCCATGAAAAGGAATTAAATTATATATGCATCCATGACCAATTAATTGAAATTAAATTGAAATCTAATTTTAAAATATTTCTAGTTTAAAAACTAAAAACTAGATTAAAAAAGAAACCTTAGGTTAATATAGGGTTTGGATACCAAAGGTTGGATTGACCAAATGTTTAACCCTAAATTTATATCTATGTTGGTTTGTCTAGGGTTAAGGGGTATTAGATTTGATTTTATACAAGGATGGTGAAGTAACATAATGAGCATTACAATTAAATAGAAATATTAGACAAATAGTATTATAAATTTATATAATTGATATTTGCTAAAAATAATAAAGTAAAACTCTTAATGTATTATAATAAATAGGGAATAATGATACATGACTTATTTAATTTCTCATATAGGTCTAATCTATAATAGGCTATATGTGGACTGGAATTGCATTGGAAGGCAGTCTTATAATAGTTGTTAAATACTAGAAATATTCTTTATGTGGCTTCTAACACTTGCATTAGATCTAGATAGTTTCATCAACATAGGTTTCTAACCCTAACATAGGTGTCTTGTATGAAATATTGACTATAAATATATGCAATAAATTGGATCCTTATATATTTATATTACCTTTTTCTAATGTATATAGATGATGCATGTAGGCTATCACACTTTATTTAATGATCAAATCCTAGATTCTTCACCCTTGAAGTGACTATGGGAAAAATGAGTTAGTGTTACCATAGTGTCAAGTTGAATCAAGGACCTCTCTATCAATGGGCCTTGACTACATAGACAATACCCTAAATAATGACTCAATGTTATGTATTTCTCCCCTACATGTTGACTTGTGTGTGCACAAGGATGCAATGTGTGATAAGCAAAGATATGTATTGACCTAATTTTTAACTTGGCAAAAATGGCTCATGAAATACCCTTTAAATGTTTTAAACCTATGGGTATATTATTCCTATAAATAATATATAAATAGTTATGAATAATGTAGGTTTGCTCACTTTAATTCTTGATTGAATGTTTTTTGGTATATTACCTTTTGATATCCTGGTACTTTTTAGATGAGGAATGAATGAGGGTTGATATTGTATATATACTAATCCCCTTTATAAATATCTCACACTAAATCACTTAGTCATACCTATAGGATATGTTAATTTTTAAAAAGGGATTACTTTTGGGTAATGGATAATTTGTAGGAAAAATGGACACTTCGTCAATCTAGGTGTTTGTCTAGAACACAAGTGTCTAAGAAGTTAAAAAATAGGGACATGTCCATAATTGGAAATGAAGGATAATAATCAAGCTTAGATATTTTTACATATTATAAAATCATGGTCATCATAATAATAAATTAAAATTATGATATAATCAATTTAGGAATAAAGATATAATGAATGTGAGATTTTTAGCAGTGGGCAGGTCTATAAATGAAATGTATAGCCATGATAGATATTTTCCAAGTTTACAAGATTAAGTTACTATATAAATAATATTTTAGTATCTATATAGACTATTTTAGAATATAAATCATATTTAAGCATCTACATTTGTCCCCCTTAATCTGGTAATGTTAAGGATGAAAGTACTAGGTTAAAGAAAATAAAAGCATACCTTGGTGTGTAGAACATACCTTGTGTTTTCTAATCCCACTTGAATTTTTTATATGTGCATAAAATGCAACAAGATCATGTTACATGTGTAAATAGTTCATATAATCTTAAATTCAATAATATAAAATTACTTGAAAGAAATAAAGCAGTAAAGGAGTACACTTGTGTGTTAATGCAACCATGTTTATTCTTAGTAGTTTACCTTGGTAGATATGCTTATTAGTTGAAGCATTAGAGAGAGGTTCATAAATCAAACTTGGATGTGTGAAGAGCATAAGTATATGGTGATAATTCCCCCAATTTTGTATAAGGATTAATTATTTTGAGTCCATGTAGAGCACAAAATCTCAATCGCATAACTCAAATGTATGAATATCTCATATAGCCAATATATCTAATTTAGTCCATTTTGAAAATCTCATTCAATTCAAATGGTGTAAACATATTGGCCTAAAATAATAGAATCATATTTCAGTTCCATCAATTACACATAATCTTAATCACACTAATTAAAAATATTTGATTGTTACTAATAGATAAAGGCCCAAACAGTGCATCTTGGTAAGGTCATTACATAATGCAAGTATAATTTGAAATTATATATGTGATTTGGTAAAATTATTCCTCAAATATGTCTTAAGATAAATTATATATCATAATATAACATATACTCTATAATATATGTATAATATGTATCCCAAATCTTAAAATCTATGTCACAAATATGTGCCCAATGTATGGAATTTTGTGTCAAAATTATTTATCAATATGTAACATATGTATAATATGTATAACAAAAATGAAAATCTATATCCCAAATGTATGTCTGAATCAAGTAAACTTGGTAAATTGAAAAAAAAATTTATCATTTTTTCAATTGTATGTATGTCGATTAAATTCTCCTATGACATGCCTCGACTGATCTCCCCCCACCCCTAATTTAAGGTAAAGAGGTTGAAAAATTGATAATCACCTTATTTTAAAAGGATAATACAATTATGATGTATCTATGTGAATCATGTAATAAAATAAGGATATATTAGTGTTATGTTGAAGTAGATTTATCAATGAAGCTATAACTATGCATACCTAACAATCTATACAATGCATAATATGAATCATGGTAATATATAAAAGGTAGAAATATCAACAAATAATCAACTACACACACAATATTGCTGAAATTTCACACAAAGAGGGGTTTAAGGAGATGAAAAATAAGGGGCATGTTCCACTAATCCATACTTTAGTGGAAGACATGCGAAAATGTCCACACACAATAATAAACAAGTAACACTTAGGGAACTATGGCCAACAAGCAAAGGAACATGTTCAAATGTTACACAATAAATATAAATAAGAAAACAAGAAATACACTCAGGTAATTTAATCTAAAAATATGAGTAATGAGATATAATCAACTAGCATAAACATGTCATATTAGCCCTTACATGTATGTGTTAAAAAAATATCTTGTATAATAACATATAAAATACACTATGTAAGATAGAAACATGAGTATGGGCATGAGTTATAGGCAATCCTTTTTGGCTACTTTCATGTCTAAATATACTTTAGACCAATTTATAGGAAATAATGCATAATTAATCCTAAATATCACCTGACCATCCCAAATTCATTTGCACATTAGATGTAATTACAATTAATTGTCTTAAGGCATCCCTTTTTGGGTTAGTACCCTATACATAATGATAACCTATCACAAATTCATCCCTAATCAGCGTGTAACAAGAAAACTAACATTTTCAACCAAATAAGTAGAGCACTTAACTCAATTCTTAAAATGACTAAAAGACTAAGAAAAATTAATTAACCAATAAAATTAAATTAAATATTTAAAGGAATATTCCATGTGGAATTAATGAATATATAATTTCTAAAAAGGAATTTTCAAAAAAAAGTGAGATCATGATGATGTCATCATCCTTAAAGTCAAGAATTGTAAAATATCAAGTTAAATTCCGTAAAAAATATAAATGTTTAGCCATACCTCAATAAATGCATAATCAAATCCATCATTAATTGTATTTAGACTCCCAACCTAAACCCTAGTCTAACTACACATGGGGTAGAGGTAGTTAAAAACCTATAAATACAAGTGTCATAATGATTATTAACCAAGATTTTGTGTGCAAATAAATAATGCCAAATTATTTCTAGAAAGGTTTATTTCTAACACAAATCAAGAGCCAATTTTCAAGGTGACAATAGGAGTTGTTTTCCATAAAGCATTATCATTGTAAACACAATTTGTTTACTATACTAATCACAATCCTTTTTTGGCACTAATTTTAAGATGGAGTACCTCTAGGAAGGTGAATGGTGTTTTTATCTTTCATTAGTAGATTTCTTTGTTTTGTTTTCATTGCTCACTTAGTAAGTAAGCTTAGAATGATAGTTATTATTGAATGTTTTGGTTTTATCCATTAACAATAGAAAATATCATTATTTTTTCAATCTTCCATTACATATTGCCACACAAAAAAAAGTTCCAAGCCCAAAATAAATTCCAAACCAAAAAAAAGTACCAATCCAACAATAAGTGCCAAGGAAACAACAAGTTCCAAACAAACAACAAATACCTAACAAATAAAAAACCTTAGCTAACACCACATGACTAATGTCTAATGAATATCTATTAGGAAACAATTACTTCAAACATAACAAATATCTTATCTATAATACGTATCTAACATGTAGTAATTTCCATAGTAGGCCTTCAACTAATAATTGGTACATCATATACAGTAGGGTTTGACTAGCCATCAACAAGTTTCCTTGGAAACCATTTAAATGTAGTTCATTCCCTAACACCAAATACCTCCATTCAGACAATAGTTCCCTCTAAATCAAATCCACATTACCAATCTTAACTCTATTGTTTACAAACAATAAATATAACACTAACTAGTGAATGCATATTCCTAGTCAGGTGACCAATAGAACAAACCTTTTTCAATCTTCTATTCCTGCATTGTACCCTAGTCAAGGTAATCCACCTTAGACTACCTAAGCCTAACCAAAATCATCTATACCATCCACATTTTTGTTTGAATAACTAAAATAGGTGAAGGATGCAGTTATTTAAATAAGGAATTAGATAAAAAAGTTTAAATTGAATGAAATATAATCATACCTTTTCAACATGGACCATCTTTAGCTACCATTCTCTCCAAGTTTTGAACCACCAAATTTTAAAAAATACAAAGGCAAAAGTGACCCAAAGGAACATTTGAATGAATTCTATGTTACTTTATATCCCATGGCCTTTAGTGATAACTATTTCCTTCTTATTTTTCATTATAGTCTAGTGGCATAGGCCTTGGAATGGCTACTCCAGCGTTTGAAGAACTTTGTGCCTAACTTTGATGACCTCTAAAATAAAATTATGAAAAACTTATCCTATAAAATAAAAAATGAAATTACTATGGTGGATTTGGGCCAAGATTAATAGAGACCATGTGAGAATTTATCATTCTATTTATAGAATTAGAGATCACCTACTATCCCTTTCACACAAAATCTATGAGATAAATAGTCAGTTGTGATGTTTATCTATAATTTGTAAATTGATATATCCTATCCTTGGGAGCTTCAATATGCCCACACATTTGAGGAGATTATCAACAAAGGCCTACAAATTGAAAAATTACTTATCAACAAAGGGGTAATCAAGTTGTACACTCCTAACCAAAGTGGATACTAGTTGTAAGGCCCAAACCAAAGCCAAAACTACTACCAAGGCAAAAAATATAATCAAATCCCAATTCAAATTTAAGATCTTGTGTTATCCTAATGTAATACTTCCAATAATCCCAATGTTTATAACTAAAACAAGAATTTTGTGGGTAATGGACATACTGAATCAAGCCATGTCTAAATGGTGCAAACACCATCTTATCAACAAGTTCAATGCATGCAACCAATTCCACATATATAGGAACATCCACCTCTTTTGGAAATGCCTCAACTAAGAAGAGGGCCACCTATAAAGATAATTTTTAATGGCCTAGGAGAGCCCATTGAGTCAATGTTTTGAAAACTAATTATCACCAATCTAATTATTTGTCCCATTCTAAAACCATTCCTTGAGGGTGTTTTTTTCCCTAACCAGTATAAAAAACATAACTATTATGACTATCACTGAGTCAAAGGAAATTTCATACATCAGTGTGTGTAATTAAGACACCTCATTTAAAATATGTTATAAAATAAAGAAATAGAGTTGGATAATAGGGACTCTAATTATAATTAAAACCTAGGGATTTATTAGAACCCATTTCCACAACATAATGCTAATAAGAATCAATAGCAACATCTATAATAACATAGAATACCACCATATAAATAGTAATAGTAGTGATAATAAGAATAACAATAATAATGGAAACCATAATCATAGAATGGTTAGAACCAAGGTCAGAATGATAATCAAGGGGATTACCATTTTGTCACACATGATTCCAATAAGGTTGTAGGACATATTGTGTGTGGTCATATAGCCACCATTACTATTAATGCAAGACCAACAACCAATCACCAACATATATTTCCAAACAATGACCAAATACCTCTTTATGTTGGTAATCCTCCTATGGTCTATGTGGGATTCCAAGCTCACCAGTACCCAAGAGTTGCCATCCCAAGCCCTTCTCCACCTCCTTCAAATTATAGTTGTCCATTACCAAATCTAGATTGAATAATCATAATTTGACAAAATAAAGTAACCATTTCAAGTCCATAACTTTCTTCTACCAATGAGCCCTATCCAAGCACCCATGCCACTAAAAAATAATCCAATTACCTATTCCAAGGATAAAACATATGATATTGTGGAATAAATGTAATAGACACCTTTAAAAAATTCTATTTTATATTTCTTACATATAGATACTATCCACAAAAGCATCATTACTTAACATCTAATCCAATTCAAAGTTCCAAATGACATTATGTTAGATAAATTACAAGCCTTGGTAAGACACTTAACTCATATCCAATAACTTACCTTCAACCAAAGTGACGTGTCATTCCTTGGCCCTATTCCTAATAACCTATTAAACATTAAATTTTCCAAAGCCTAACACAAGGTTAAACATATCCTCATAGATAATGGATCAGGGTTCAACATTGTGTCTTTAAGGTTATTCAAGCATCTTGGATATATGAAAATGAACATTCATAAATATACCATTACCATCAATGCATCCATTAATGAATAATGGGAGTCACAAAAAATAATTTTTTTTCCAATTTTCATTGGAACCTTAACCCATGAAACACTTTTCCATGTTCTGGACTTAGATTTATCATAAAACTTGATATTTGGTTGGTTGTGGATACATGAAATTTAGGTAATACCTTATACCTTGCACCAATGTATCAAGTTCCCTCATTTTGTGATGTAAATGACTATTCATATATACTTATATCCATATCAGTTATAAAATCATTTAGAAGATGAATATAAGATCTACAATTATCATTTCATCCTAGACTCTACACTAAAAAGGGAAAAGGATATACTTGTTGAATTCCTTAATTCTAATTATATCAACCTAGATGGGCTTGCCTCCACTTTATATGCACCCCCTGATAAGATATCTAATCATTTTACCATATTTGAGAAAGTCTCAAGAGAATACCTCATGCATAATGCATTCCATATATCCAATCTTCCACATACCCTAGATCTTATGGAAGACCCAAATCTAAGACCATTCATATGGAATGGAAATAGAAAGTAAAGTTTAATTTTGAAGGGCATGTTATTTTCACACCAACCACTAGACAATAATAAGTCCCACTTGATGAATATGAACCCTAGTTTTATAATGATGACCTAGAGGATTGTTACTAAAGCAAAAAGCATCCAATTCCTAAGTATATCATGGATAATCAAGATTATGAAGGTAGTGACTTATTGGTAGATCATCATCGTACTATTAATCCTATATTTATGAATAATCAAAAAGGGACTTATGGTGTTGGATTTAAACTACCTAGGGGTAACCCTACATATATTATATGTGTTCCTATAATTACGACTAATAAAGATGATATTGATAGTGATGTAGTGTCTAATTATAGTGTATATAAGGACTTAACCAATACTAAGCTACTTAACCCTCATGTTGTATGTACCATTACACCTATCATTAATCCTTCCCCACTTTTCCTCCATCATCCTCAAATTATCAACTGGGACCAACAATAATACAAAGTATCACTTGATGAGTTTAAAAATGATGAGGCCATTTTTGAATTTTTAGGCCTAAGAGACCATCTTCTTATAGAAAATCATAAGTAAGGGATTTATATCACATTAGAAGATGCTTTATATTTTAGAGAGTGGGTGAACTTACTTATCCAAAAATAAAAACAAAATCAAACATTGAGGTCTAGAAGTGAAAATGTCTTTGAGGCACTTTTAGACTAGGGTAATAGTAAATAAAAATGCTATCTTTTGGTGAAAACCTATTTTAGGTGTTATTAGATGGGGATGTTCACCATTCTTTAAATGAATATTAGGATGCCACCAATACCATGATAATATTTGGTTCAAAGATCATTGCATAAGAGTAATGAGCATTTGAAAAAAATGTCCAAGAGTGTCCAATAGTGTTTGTTACATGGCCTTTGCCACCATTTGGTGATTTTGATTCATCTCATCTAGGTGAAATTGATGAACTAGTCTAACCTAAGGACTTTGATGTTGACAATCAATTTACATCTTTGTTACTCTACTCAAATATGGTTCTACACTCCTTATAGAGGAAACTTTTTAGATCAATATTGGAACAACAGATGATCCAAAATGGATAAAACTAGGCATGTATCTCACTAAGTAGAAATGTGAAGTGGTTACTACTCTCCTTATGGATTTCATTGTTATTTTGTCATAGGCCTATTATGACATGCTAGGTCTATATCCTTATTTAGTTATACATCATATTGTCATACATCTTGATGCCAAGATAATTAAATAGAAGCTATTGAAAATGTATCTTTGTATTACTATATTAGTCAATAAAAAACTATAAAAAAAATCCTTAAGGTGGGATGAATTCATCCCATAGACTATTCGTAATGGATTTCAAATATTGTTCCACTTAAAACTAAGCTATAAGGTATTAGATTATGTACCAGTTTCCATGACATCAACAAAGCCTTCCCAAAGGATGCCTTTCTTCTACAAAATATTTACATGATTGTGGAATATATAGCTAGGTATGAGATGCTTTCTCTCATGGATGGTTATAAAATTTATAATCAGATTAAGGTCATGCCATAAGACCAACACAAGACAATTTTCACCTCTCCTTAGTGATTTTTTTTATTAGGTGATGTTTTTTTAACTCAAGATCATTTTTCACATACCATCATGTAATGATTATCATTTTTCATGACATGATGCATGATATTATCAAATAATATATGGATGATTTATTGGGTAAGTCTAAGACTAGAGCAAGCCATCAAGAGGTCTTTCATAGAATGTAATAAAATAATTAGATGATTCACAATATTATAATTTTATATCACAAAATTAATAGTACAATAAATAGATCCAAATTAAAAAAATGCCAAAAAAGTAGAATACTTGAATATTATGACTGGGCCACTTTGAAGGGGAAACCTTAACAACAATGCAATAAGATTTTTTTTTAATATGATGATAAAATACTAAACACTACATGCTATTTGTACTCTAATTATCCAAGGTTACTCCATATGCTGTCCATATTAAGAACCTAGAGAATAACAAGATACTATGAAGGTGTGTAAGCCACAAGTCAATCACACATATCCCTAGATGTACTATAGGTTAGGCTGAAGCATTCTATTCCCCTTATGAAAACATTAAATCTAACCAAGATGTTTTATGAATTCTTCATCCTTCCATGTTGCATCTTCAAAATGTATGTTCTTCCATTTGATCAAATACTCCTTAATGGATCTGGTCTGTAGTTTCTTAGTGCATATGTAAAGGATCTCTTCAAGATCTAAAATGACTCAACCTTCTTCATCCAATTCAAGTAAATAATTATGAGTGTAAATTAAATGTATATTTACTATCTTCAAGAGAGATACATGGAATATCCTATTTATGTGAGTGGTTGGAGGTGATTCTAGCTTGTAAGCAACACTACTAATTTTCTACAAGATTTGGTAAGGGCCATAATATTTAGGTGACAACTTTTCATTTTTTTTATTTAAAGAGATATACTTATATTGCTAAAAATCACAAATACCAAATCAATTATAACAAAATTTTGATCATCATGGTGTTGATCTATTTGTTGTTTCATTCTATTTTGTGATATTACTAAATTCTCTCATAAATGGACTAGCACCTCATATTCATGGTGAATGTGTTCCTCAATATCTTGAAACTTAGGATGCACTGTCCAATACGAATTGATGGATGGGGTTAATACCAAATGACACAAATTAATTTATATTATAAATTTTTTGTAAATAAGTGTTATACTACCATTCATCAAGCGATAGCCAATGAACCCATTTTTCCTATTTGTCAGAAACAAAAATAACAAAGATACCCTTCTAGAGATTTGTTGACTATCTCTATTTTTCAATTAAATTGAGGCTGATAGGATAAGATATGATCCAAATTATTTCCAAACATGAAAATAATTTATTAAAAAAATTACTATTAAAAAAGGTATCTTTCTCACTTATAATGATCTTTGGAGTACCATGCAATTTTTGAATTGTCTTGAAAAAAGTAGAAGCTATTATAATGGAAACAAATGGCTATGATAAGGAGAAAAACATATCATAATTGGTGAGTCAATATAAAACTACTATCATAACATTTTTACCCTTAGACCTTGGTAACCACATAATTAAATCCATAAAAACCTCCTCCCAACATTGGCTAGGGATGGATAAAGGCTGCAAAATCCAGGGTCTTAATGGTTTCACCTTTATTTTGTTGACATACCATGCATTCATCCATATATAGCTAGACATCCCCATTGAGCCCTTATAATAATAAATAATTATTGATTCTATGATATCTTTTTAAAAATATAGAATGAACTCTAAGTAGAGAGGCATGAAGTTCTTGAATAATTTTATGTTAAAGGAGAGAATGCTTATAGAGGTATAATCTATCTTTATAACATAATGTGTTCCCCTTCCATGCATTTTTTTGAGATTTGTCATAACCCTACTAGAGATTTTGAATAAAAATACTTGGTATAAGTGTCATTCTCCTATTTAGATCTTGCTTCATCTAGCCAATTTACCTACCACATGGTCATGACCCATAACAATGCCTCAACTGATTCATCCCATCAAGAGAGGGCATATGCCACCACATTATATTTTCCTTTATTATTTACTATATAAAAACCATATCCTAAATTTTTTTCTCCCATTTATATCACTCTTTATATGACAATCATTGTTCCAAAAAATTGTTGAGGCTATCATGATCAATCTCTATTTGAAAGTGACGACCCATTAGATAAGGCATCCATTATTTCATTATATATATAATATCCATCATATCTTTCTCATAGATTGGTTTAAGATTATTTTTTCACTTTTTTTAGTGAATTTGAAATTTTTATGGTATACCTTATTTCATGAATACATCCCTCATGCCATATCCTAATGGGTCACACTCCACAATAAAAGTTTTTGAAAACTCAAGAGTAGCCAAAAATAGAGTGGTACAGACAACCATTTTCAACTATTCAAATTATTTTGTAGATGAATTAGGCCACTAGAAGGAGTGTTTATTCAAAAAATAGGGGAGTGGGGATATAATTTTACCATAACTTTTGACAAACATGTGATAGTAACTAGTTAGCCTCAAAAATCCTTGAAGGTTTTATATGGCCTTGGGAACTTGCCACTCTATCATCACTTATATTTTTTTAGAATCAAATTTCATTAATTCATGTGAAAAAATATTACCCAATTACTCCACCTCATGGATTCCAAAAGTACATTTGGAAGGTTTGGCATAAATTTGATGTTGTTTCAGAAATAAAATTACCTCTTTCACATGCTTCAAATGGTATTCCCAAATTTTACTATAGATGAAGATATCATAAAAAAACTTTAAAAAATGGATTAAAATAGTATTAATAAAAATATGAAATGTAGATGGTGAATGTTTGAGTCCAAAAGTAATGACCATAAATCCATAACAACCTTCATAAATTTTGAAAGTTATTTTAGGTATGTCCTTGTCGTAGATGCAAATCTGATGCTACCTAGAGTGAAGGTATAATTTGGTAAAATAAATAGGACCATGAAATTCATCTATAAAATCATCAATTACTATAATAGGAAACTTATATTTGATGGTGTACTTGTTGAGTTCTCTATAATTTGAACACATCCTCCAAATTTCATCCTTTTTCTACACCATGATCACTATGGAGGAATATTCTCTTTAACTGTGTCATATGATTCTTGCTTCTAACATCTCATATACCATATTTTCAATTTTTCTCTTTTGGACATAGGAATACTTTTAGGGTTTGCGGTTAGGGGGTGTACTTCCTAAAATTACCATGATGACATGATCATGTGCACAACTAGGAGGAAGTCCTTTTGGAATATCACCAAAAATAATAGAATGCTCATCCGACACCCTTTTCAAATCAGGATGTCCAGACTCGTTTGTATGAGAAATAAACATTCCATAAATCCTTTTATACCTTTTTAAAGAATATCCATCATTTTATGGGAACTAACTAGTTGTAAATGTTTAGCCCATAATCTATGTAGTTCAAAGGTCCTGCCTTCTGAATGGAACCTCATGAAGAGTTCTTAGAAATTCAACTCAATAGTGTCCAAAGTGATGAGCCACTACACTCCCAAAATAATATTATCCCCTTCCATGGGAATATCAAACATAGTATAATCTATCAATTATTATATGATAATAAGCTTAACACTATGGATTTTTATAGAATAGTTGACTATATCATCATCTATAATCATGACCTAAAATTTTAGAGCTGGGTAAATGAAATAGTTTAAATGATTAACCAACTTAGTATTGATGAAGTTATGTGTACTTCTAGATTCAATTAACATAGTCACCTTTTATTTTTGTATGAAACCCACCACCTTACAAGTTTGAGGAGTATCAATTCTTGAAAGTGTATGATAGGAAATAGTAGGTTGAGAATCTTCAAATTCATCCTCAGTTCTTCCAAACCTACCCCTAAATCCTCATCATCTTATTCCTCCTCATTGGCACACTATATGTATTACAAATTATTTTTTGCACTTAGATGTCCTTTTATCTATTTGATATCACATCCAAAACACAAACCTTTTGCATGTTTTTCTATAACTTGTTGAGCTATCAATTTGGTAGGCTATATAAATTATGGTGTTGAGAAGGTGCATCCACACACATTAGTGAAAGGTATTCATTTGATAAACTCTTTTTCCTTAACTAGATATGCCCTTGGTATGGCTTCAGATATAAGAATGAGATGAAACATGTGAACTTCGAATTGGATTATATCTTTGAGGCCACCCAAAAATATGTAGATTTTCCTTAGTGATGTCTACCACACATAAGGAGAGATTATGAAATTTATGAATGTAATCCTTTACTATCCTAGTTTGGTGCAACTTGGATAGTTGGTTGAAGTAGTTTCTTGAGACATTATTATGATAGTGAAGTTGTAGCTCTTTAGAAAATACATAAGAGGAAACCAAGAGACCCTTCTTTTTCTTTTGAGCACACAACCAAAAAAATAAAATAAATTGCTCAGTCTCTATATATAAAGATTCCATGACCACCTTTTGTGAATAGGTAGTCTTATGTAAATCAAGAAAAAATAGAATTAGAGTAATCCATGTGAGTGGATCATTACCATAAAACTTGCATAAGTCAAATTTTAGTAACAACAAATTCATACTATGGTTGGAATTGTGATTTTTTGGAGGAGAACCAAACTCAAGTGGTGGAGGGTTATTTTACATTTGTTGAATTGAAAAGTTGGCCAACTACCCAATGATTTGATGTAATTGATCCTTAAAGTTATTAAGGTCTCCTCTCAACCCTTTGAGGTCCCCTTTAACCACATCAATATCATATTTATACACCATGATCTACAACTCTGACTTAATTTGTTGAACTACATCTAAAATAATCAAATCAAAAGTTTTTAAATCCATGTCATCTTTGTGAGGAGTTTTAGGCATTTATTTTCCTTTCTTATGACCATGATTATTAGGTCTTGCCATGCCCAAACCTTAGGAATGTCTTGACTTTAAAAAAATGTATCAATAGATGATACCATTGTGATCACCTCACTAAGATTAATACAACGACTACTAATTTGCATAAGGGTGAAAACTTTTATCCTAAAAAAGTGTAGCTATATAATATACCATTGTGATCATCTTGTAGAGATGAATCTAGTGACTATTTTATTATAATGAAAAAAATATTTTTTTATTTTTTGTTAAAAAATCTCACAAACAAAACTACAGTGATGAAAAAATCAATTCCTCCTAGATCACAATTTATGTTTTTCAACCTTCTAGTGCTCAGATTATAGATCCAAAAAAATTATGTTACAAAAACTTGTCCAAATCAAAGCTATGATACCAATTATAATAAAATTACTTACATTATTCACAAAAATAAAATTATATATTTCAAAATTAAGAGTAAGATAAACAAATCCACAACAACAATTATTAAAAGAGTAGAATACTTGAATATTATTACTAAGCCACTTTGAGGGGGAAATATCCACAATAATACAATAAGAATAGAATTTTAAATATGGTGATAAAATACTAACCAATACCTCCTTTATATACTCTACTTATCCAAGGTTATTACATAAGTTGACCATACTAAGAACATAGAAATGCATGAAGATAATATGGAGGTGTGTAACCCATAAGTTGGCCACACATAGCCCTAGATACACTATAGGCTAAGGGCATAACATACAATATTTTAAATCATTAATTAGTAAAAAGTAAGGCTTAACCCTAAAAATTGCATATTTTCCATCACTTCAAGAAAATTATTAGGATTAATTATCTCTGTCAAGGGAATTGAAGTCGATCCAGCCAAGGTTAAGGCCATTATTGATATGTCATTATCATCTACTTTAAAGTAGCTCCATAGTTAGTAGGGAAATATAAAATCCATTAGGTGATTAATTTATTAATTGGATGATAAATTCCATCCATTTACTCATTTAATTAATAAGGTCACCACTTTTTCATGGAATTATAATTACTAGAAATCCTTTGAACATTTGAATAATACTTTGCCAACTTGCTTATTGTTACCATCTATGCCAAAAAATTGATTACTATTCTATTTTTTTAAAAATTAAAATGCCTTAGGGGAAATTGTATCCTAAAATGATGATTAGGGAAAATGGCATAATGTTTTTGTATCTTGGCCATAAATTGGTTATGTAGGAACACAATTATACACTAATGGAGAAAACTTGTTTGGACATGGTCTTTGTAGCTCATAATTTGTGTCATTACATACTTAAAAAAAAGACCATCATCATATCCAAAATAGATATTCTCAAGTATCTACTATCAAAAACAAATTTACAAAGCCACATGGCTAAATGGATCACAATTTTAAGTGAGTTTGATATTGATTATGTTAATCAAAAGGCCATCAAAGGATAGGTACTAATAGACCAACTTGTTGAAGTTCCTTTTTATGACACTCAACCACTCACCTTTAGTTTTTTAGATGACTCCATCATGACCATAGTATAGTAACCTCCTAAAGAGAAATAGTGAAAATTTTATTTTGATGGTTCTTTCATGTCTAGTGGATCAGGAGCAAGACTATTGTTTATCACACCTCAAGGGGATCTCATTCCTAAGTCCTTTCACATAAGATTTCTTTGGACCAATAACATGTTTGTATATGAAACACTAATTATGTGGAAGTTTTTAGTGGTATAGTTGAATATTCATCATCTTATAGTTTATGGATATTCTCATCTTATCATCAATCAGATTACATGCCAATTTTAGACTAAGGATGAGAAGTTCATGCCTTATAAATCCATAGTGGACACCCTTAAACAACAAATTGTTCATCTTTAATTTTAGTAAGTACCTTGAGCTAATAGAAAAATAGCATATTCCATGGCCATGATTGGATATATGATCTAAATTAAAAATAAGGTCAATGATTATAAGTTCTTTATTGAAATATTCTAGCACCAACTCATCAACCGTCAACCATCGATATGATTTGTGATATTATTAGTCCTAGTTCTACCTTGTGTGAAAAGATATATGATTACCTCCATGAACAAATCATTCTACCTAACCCATTTCATAAAAAGTAAAAATCATTTATCAACCAAGCCACTCATTATACATCTCTCAAACCTTAATAGAATTTATTTTTATGGAAATCTACTTTTCTATTTAACCTAAATGGAATCTATATTATCATTAAGGGAAGATCACAAAGGGGTTTTTAGGGCCCAAACCCATGGGGTATTTATTTATAAGAATTATTTTTTACTAGTTTTTAGTGGCCAACTATGGAATTTGATGTTGATACATATGTTAAACAGTGTGTACAATGTCAAAATCATGCCAATTTGACACATGATCCACCTCAAACACTCAAACCATTGACCATGCCATGTACATTTTCAATGTTGGGGATTTATCTCATCAAAAATATTAAACCTAACTCATTAGATGGCATAAAAATATCCTTACCATCATAGAATACTTCACTAATTGGTTGGAAGACATTACCCTAACTTACATGATAGGAAAATAGATATCCAAATTCATTTTCAATCACTTCATTTTCCACTATGGTATCCATTATAAAACTATATTTGATAATGGTAATTCCTTAAAAAATTAATATATCAAATCCCTTTGTGTCAAATATAATATTACCCAACACTTTTCCACTTCATATTACTCGCAAGGCAACAACCAAATAGAGGCATCTAATAAGACCATTATAAAGATCCTCAAGAAGATCATCAATTATTTTGGCTGTTATTGGAACTTACAACATTTTCATGCCTTTTTTACTTACCAACCTAATTTTTTCACTCTTATAAGAGCCACACACTATTACCTAATTTATAATATCGATGTCATTCTTCTTTTCAAGGTTGAGCTACATTATATACACATTTCAATGTAGCATATCCTTGATGATGAGGATTATAGAGTATTTTGCTTATAGGACCTAGATTTACTAGATTAAAAATGAATGTCAGCCTTGAATAGCCTTAAAGCATACCAAAATTCACTATGTGGTCAATGAAATAGGCACGTTCAACATAGAGAGTTTGAGCTTGGTGATCTTATACTAAACAAAATTTAGAAAAACAACAATGCTAAACATAAGAAAAAAGGCAAGTTTAAACCTAGAATACAAGTTGGATATGCCAAAAGGATATGACCTTAATGAACCAATGAACATAATCCACCTCAATCACTTTTTCACTTGAGTTACCTTGGGTATTATTTATGAGGATAATTTAATTTATGTCATGGCTATCCCTTCAATATTATACCATGCCATATGCCTTTCCCAGTATACCTTTCTTATTTTCCTCAAGATATATCTTCTTGTCCCTCTTTTTACCTTGGTTCTGATCCATTGGTACTTCAAAAAGCATTAAAATTTGGGTTTATATATGGTTTTAGTAGATTATTAAGATGTGAGACTATCCAATTCATTTTTTGAAGTGGTCATCTATTCAAGCATTATGATAGTGGGCTTGGAAATTGTATCCTTCACTTTTTCCAATTGTTTACCATTTACCTTCCCATATCATTATACTTGTGCCATTTTGTAATTTAAAAGCTTGATGATAATTATTCAATTTCCACATTCTAGGGTGAAATACATTAATTTGAGGTCTATTTAGACTATTTATGTAGTTCTCAATATTTTATAAGGTCATCTTGGACACCCTTATTCCTACACTCTCACCATTTTGTGAGAAATTTAAGCCATGCTCTAACTATTTTTTGAGCAACACAACCCATACTCTCACCATTTTATGATCAACCTAACCCATGTTATCTCCATTTTGTGAGAAATTTAAGCCATGTTCTCACCATTTTGTGAGTAACCTAACCCATGATCTTGTCATTTTGTGAGTAACCTAACCTAGACTCTTATCATTTTTCAAGCAACCTAACCCATGCTCTCAATGTTTTATGAGTAACTTAACCCACACTCTCATCATTTTCTAAGAAAGCTAAGCCATGCTCTCATCATTTTTTGATCAATCCTAAGTCATGTTTTTGCCATTTTCGAACCACTCTTATGTGATACTCTTTTTATTTTATGAGTTAACCCATTTTATATCTCATAATCCTCCATTGAGTTGAGATATCTAAAAACCCCAAAAGCATGGAAATATCCCAAAAACTCCTAATTAAGCCTAAAAAATAGGGACGAAAATCTTGTATCCATGTTACTCAGGTCGTGCATATTCTTATTTTGAGCCTTATATGTATTGAACACTATGAAGTATCAAACTTTTTCATTTATGAGAACTCACATTTTTTCTTGTATTTTTGTTATAGATTAAACCACTCTCTCACAATTTCATGAGTTCATATGCCTAACATTCTCATAATTATGTGTGTCAACCCCTTTGTTTCATGCTTTCACCATTTTTTGAGCCCATTAATATTTTAATCTACAATCAATCATTTCTTTGTCTTCATTTTTTCTTCCCTTCCCAATTCTTGGAGAACTACATTTGGATTGAAGTCCATGTTCAAACTTGGGTCTATAGGACTATATAGGAAGCATCCATTCATCTAGTGCATTTGGAGTCAGCTCGGCCACCCCTTACTTATTCTTATATTCCCCCTTCCCATTTTTGTGCCATCATACCTATGTCATTATTATTTATATCCTATGGGAAACCTTTTGCCAATCATAACACTTATCTTACAAATGCATGAACATTGTCATTAAGAAATCTTGGTTCATTACTTTTTTTATTTTATATTTATTTTAGATTAGTTTGTTTATTTACATGTGCCTTAGATTAAATTATTAATTACTTTATGTTTATTCCTTTTGAGTGTTGTGTGCCTCAATATAATTAGTTTACACTTGAATATTTCTTACTACATAGTCTTGATTTGTTAAATTTTGAATTTAGATTATGTTTTTGTGCCTCCCTTCCCCATGGTTGTCATAGGTTTATTACATTATGTTTACACTTGAGTCTTTATTTGTTATATATTATACTTAATTTGTAAATATTTTTATTCACTCCTATACTTAGTTTATCTCATTATCATTAAACTTGGGATTTGAATGATCATATGTCACACCTAAATTGATTATATTTGCATTTAAATTAAGTTTTTCTATATGTATAACATACATTATTAGTTTTGTTAGTTTATAACTATGATGCATAATGTCACGTGTTATAATAAATATCATGCCAAATGATCTACCAAGCAATGGTGTCAATGGTATCTCCTTTTTTCACAATAGTCCAACCCAAACACCACCCAAACACATAGTAACTAAATAACAAATGAATATTAATCATTATTATCTATGGTGTACATATTTATATTAGTGGGTGCCTCAAATTCATATTATCCCCTATGCTAATTCAAAATTAATCCATGTTATGGATACATTGTGTGAGTTCTCTTTTCCAATTTTCCATAATGGGGCAAATTATTTAGACCAATCAATGATCATAAAATCCCTAATAAGGTAAACTTGATTATGTCACATTAAAATCCACCCTACTAAGGAAAAATCACTATGCCAAGGATTAAAACTACCTTGTTAGGTCAAATTCTTATTAGACCATGTCATATTTCTATTTTTGAAATCCCATTTGATGACACTATTTGTTAGCCACTAACTTGAGGGGGCATCCAATGCTCATCAAACCACCCTATAAGGCATAAACCTAGGTTTTTTGGCTCATAACAACCTATGGTTATCAACAAGCCAATTTTTAAACATTAAAACTTTCAACATAACAACTTTACTTTGAGAAGATAAAATAGGGAAAAAATATAGACATTCCCTTTTGGGCACTTCCATGTCTAAATAGACTTTAGACCAATTTCTAACAAACCATGCATAATTAAGCCTATAATTTCACTTTAACATACCAAATTTATCTACATATTAGACTTAAGTGCCCATAATTATTTCAATGAATACTTATTTGGGGTATTACATTGTATGTAATGATAACCTTTCATGAATTCATCCCCAATCAACTTGTGACCAAGCAAACTGACATATTTGACCAATTAAGTAGGGCACTTAACCGAATTATTTAAATAACTAAAAGACTAAGCAAAACATATTTTCAAGCAAATCAAATTAAATGTATAAGTGAAAATTCCATGAGGAATTAATTAATATGTAATTTATAAAAATGAATTTTCAACAAAATGTGAGTTCATGCTAATCTCATCATCCTCAAAGTCAAGAATTGTAAAATATTAACATAAATTACATAATATTTATAAATGTTAAGATATGCCTCCATAAATGCATAATTAAATTTACTATTAATTACATTTGAGCTCTAAACATTAACCCTATACTAGATACACATGGGTTAGAGTTAGTTGAAAACCTATAACTACAAGTGCCATGACCATTCTTAACCAAGCTTTTGTGTGCAAAAAAATAATGCCAATTTTTTGTTAGAAAGATTCAATGACAACACAAGCCAAGAGATAATTTCCAAGATGAAAATAGGAGGTATTCCCCCTAAATCATTGGCATATTCAAAGACCACTTGTTCACAATACTGAGCACAAGCTTTATCTCACACCAATTGCAAGATGTAATCACACTAGGAAGGTAAATGGTGTTTTTATCTTTCAATATTATATTTTTTTTATTTTTTTGTCATTACTCACTCTAGTAATTAGTCTTATAATTATAGATATAATTTATTTTTTTGGTTTATCCCCTAAGAAGAGAAATTAACATTGTATTTTTTAACCCAAAATTACATTAAGAAGATCTATAAGCTCAAGCATATAATGGAAAATTATCATGAAACAATATAACCTATGTTAATAATTATCATATAGAAACAAGATGCCCCCATTGTAGTGTATCATGCTAAAAGTGAAAAGGTCTAACATTTGCATAGTCAAGATATCATGGGTCTAACGTATGTATGCATCACAATCAAGTATCATTAAACATATGTTAATATAAATTATATGACACCTACTAACATAAAGTAAAAAACATATTTAAAATATATAAAACCTATGAAATGCTAAATAATTTTGGTATTTTTTGAACTTATTTAAATGTTTTGGTATTTTCTTGAATTTTTTATTTCTTGGAATTCATTAAATTTAAGATTTATTTTTGAATTTTTGGAATGTTTTGGAAAGAGAGTTATATATGATGATCCCATATAAGGTATGTCCATAGTATTTATTATAATATAAATGTAGTATAATAAACAATTCATGCTGCCAAGGATTATGCATTTGTGCCAAATATGAATGTGTAGCATATGTGATGCTTTATGTATGTATGATAGGACTATGTGATGGTGAAATAGTAATAAAATTATATGGGTTTATGGAACCATATATTTTATGCTCTATAATTTTATAAATGTAATAGTGGGTCTTGTTACCCATTTTAAAACATGGTGTTTTGATGCAGGTAAGTGTTTTTGTCATGGAGGTTTAAATGAGGATCTTTAATATTCTATTATATATACCTAATTTGAATTAATATCAAGTATGGGGTGACTAAGAAATGGGATTACATGTTTCTTACCATTTTTCATATGTTTAAATTTAGTAGGTTATATAATTAAATATCATGAAACAAAATTTTCCCATTGCAAAGGATGTTCATATGGAATCCCAAAAACTATAATTAACCTATTGGCATCAATATACTTAAGACAACCATTCACTATGTAAGGTAATAAATGCATATTATGTATCAAAGGATGTCCTAATAAGATACCTAAGATTCTCGTATGTGGTATAACTTAAAAGGTAGTGGTCACATGTGTTGGGCCAAACTAAAAAGGTAAATCAATCTCACCAAAAACTTGTTGGAGATTCCCATCGAATGATTTTATCATTTTAGTTGAAGGGAATAAATCATCGTGCATTTATCCCAAATGTGTGAGTAATGTCATAGTACATAAATTATCAATATAAAAAATTTCAATCATATCACTATGTATAGGTTGATAATAAATATATGCATAATAAAAATCTAATTCATCATCTACAATATCATTATCATCAAATAAAATAGATTGCCTTAGAACCATAAAAGGTATCTCATGTGTAAATTTATTAATAATCCCATATAATGGGTGCCCATAATGTGATGGAGGATAATTTACATTATATGCCATTTTCACTTCTAAAGTTATCTTGGAATGTTCTTGTAAAGGATTTTTTATTATATTTTGGTTTTGATGATCATTTAGTTATGATCCTGAATATATGGGAGATCCTCAAAGGTAAGTTGATCACTATCAATAAGGTATTGTATCTTTTTCTTTAGTTTATAACATTTTTCTATTGAATTCCACAAACATTGGTGATAATCACAATAGGCAGTCTCATCATACCATTTGGTGAAGCTTGAATCAAATCAACCACCATAAGAGGAAGGATAGATATGATATGGCATGTTACTAGCTTCGGGAGTAACAAAGATGAAGACTCAGGTAATCATGTAAATTATCTCTTAGGTTCATTGGATAAGATGAGCCTTGTTAGGAACCCCATGGAAGCACCATTGATTACCATATACAAGCAAATTAAGATGTAGAATTAACCAGAAGCAACAAGTAACTAGAAATCAGAAACAACACAGAATATGAGAGACAATACACAACTTGTATTAATACTCATCCAAAAAAGAATACAATAAAGAAGATTCCACTTATTCTTCACACCTCTTAGAGGCTTCCCACACCTCAAGTGTATATTAATTCTTTCCTCAAAGCTCTCTCTCTCTTATGGTCCCAACACACAACTCAAACATAGAGTTGGTGTTCACCTCCAACCAGTCAGTATCCACTACTGCCAGTACACCAGTGCTCCACACACTCCACAAGTGCTCCACACACTCTAAGTACACAATCATACTTCAAGTAGATCTCACCTAAACTTTCAACAACCTGTAACTCAAATGATCTTACTTATGGAAGGAACTACCTTGCCTTCCTCTTTGCTCTCCAACTAAGTACACACCATACTCCAAGTAGATCTTGCCTGATCCTGCTCCCTGTTGTGTCGCTGTCACCTTGATTCTGCTACCACCTACATATCAACTTGGTTCTGCACACCTACAAACCTAGACCATGCACACACATACACTTACAGATCAATGATCTTACTTACCATGTAGATCTCTAAATGTGGCCTTGCACACCTGCTGACCAAGATCCTACATACATGAAGAATCCTTCTGATTCTCCAAACTAGCACCCACACTTGGCACTGTGGCACTAGGAAGAACACACCTTGCTCTCTTCACACATAGAAGGAGCTAATATTTGCTCTCTTACTCTCTAGCATAAATTATAATATAGCCCATGAGTCTATTATATAGATCTCAAGCAAATAATAATTAGACATCTAATTACAATAATTAGATCCATAGCTCAAGACTATAATTGGCCTCTCAACATGCAAACACCTAGTTCGTTAACTAATTATCCATGAACTGGTAGTTTTAGAACCACATAGGTGACCAATGTCGATCCTTGTCAGGCTGGAGATGACCGACGTCAGTCGATACCTAACTGATGTCAGTTGCCTTTCCCACTGTATATGACCAACATTGGCTGATCAGATCGATGTCAGTTTCCCTATAACTTAGCAACCTCTCAACAACCTCCTCCATGTCTACAATAGTGAAACTTTTAGCTCCACAACCTAACAATCTCCCACTTAGATATAAATAGCTGCACTATACCTATACCTATACCCCATCTAATCTATTTCCTGGCTTGTATCCCTCTTTAAGCTCAACCTTGAAGACCAACCACCATAAATCTTATGGTGCACTTCCTATCATCTGAGTAACCTGCCACATCCAAACCTACAAACCCATGTAGTGAAGTCCTGACCCTGCATAACATGTATACCTACTACTGGTCCCTCTCAAATACCTGAGAACCCACTTCCCTAAATTGGCTCCTAACTCTTTGACATCACCCACTGCTTGGGCAAACTCAGGTCTATACCAGACCTCATATGATTTCAGACACTGAACTATCTAGCCCTTGGTGTGCTCTAGTTCTGCATCCTATGTATTGAACCTCACCAGCACCTAATTCACATCAACTCCCACTGGAGACAAAATCATCCTATGATCTTCCATGTCTCTCATGCCAATGAATTTTGCTGCTCCAAATTCCTCATGACATGCCACTGAACTAACCTTACCCTTAGCTCAGTAAAACCCTGTATGTCTGAACATTTAGCATGCATACCATCCACATACAGTAACAAGATAATGTTGCAATCATCATCCTCCTAGTAAGACAAACACAATGGTTACACTGACATTGACTAAAGCCTTGCTTTGTCATCCACCTATCAAAACCTGTACCATTATCCTATAGCTTCCTCAAGACCATATGACCTGGCCTTCCATCTCATGTGTCCATTCTCTCTATTCTTTAACCAAGGTAGCCATTCATCTTAGTGCTTTCATACTAGTTGGCAACCCTACCAAATCTCCCATTTGGTCTTACATCCTATTCATGCCATGCTCCCACTGTTTCCTAGATCCTTCCTGCTCTGCAGTCAACAACTAGTATAAAGAAGAGGAACAATGAATTTGAGGCTTACTTGCACTTTCAGTCCTCCCCATGGGCATTTGAGACTCCTTGACAGCTTGTTGTCCACCCAAAATTCATCTCAGTGACCGACCTCGGTCACTACATAGTCTACATCTGATTGACGTCAATTCCATGCAACTTTCTAGGTTACTGATGCCAGTTATCCTACCAACGTCAGTCTTATCCTACCTGACACCATTGACTACTCTAGTTTACACATGACCAATGTTGGCACCTATCTGTTTGACATTGGTTACCCTTGACTGATGTCGGTACCTGTGTATGCTTGTGAGTGATGACTTTTTACTCATGAGCTCTCCATGGATCAAAACCCTATCCAAACCACCTTGCTCAAAAGTATTCAGCCCCATCCACTAGTCTCTGTCTGTCATCTCCTTCAAGAACACCAAGGCTTTCTAGTTCTTAAGTTTATCAAATACATTAGTCTTCTTTTTCCTACAATAAACACAATCCTTTCTTGTAGCATCCCACTGCTCACAAAAATCTCGGTCTATACTCTCCAAAGCTGATCTCTTACCATCTAACTTAAGAACATCCATTCCCTTCTCACTTATGTGACCAAGCCTACAAAGCCACACCTGTGTAATAGAAGTGGAATCAGTAATACAAGCAAGTAGATAAAGAGCACCTACTTTCTTACCACATGCTAATTCAAGTGCATCCACTGTGAGAGTTCCTGTGCATCTCTCATCACCCAACTTTCTTGAAGCAGTTAGCCGCATCTTCAAGACTGGGACCTGCATGACCTTCTTCAACACCCATGTGTTGGTTGCCTACAATTTCAGCAACACTTCCCCTTTTCCAATACTATGACAAGGCTCACCAACCCCTCTACTTGGGGCTGCATGGAAAGAGGCAATAAAATATATTAACCAAGATTCAAATTTATCCAAGAAACATCCCAGAGCATCCTGTGCAACAACACCTACAACATCTACTTCATCAGTTCCTTCATGCTGATCTGCTACCAACCAATAATATTTCTTTACCTGCTCTTTCTTTCCATAACATAGTAAGTGACCATTCATGCTATTATATTTCTCCATTCATAGCTTACATTCTTCTGCTATTGCTATACTCCCACTCAATCAGAAACCCCTGAGAGTCACCTATAACCAAACACAAACCTGCTCCCTGCAACCTTAGCTCTGATACCAATTATTAGTGGTATTAAGCTATGATCCAATAACCTCGCTCTAATACCAACTGTTAGGAACCCCACAACAGCACCATTGATTACCATATACAAGCAACTTAAGATGGAAAATTAACTAGAAGCAACAAGTAACTAGAAATTAGAAACAACACAGAATATGAGACAATACACAACTTGTATTAATACTCATCCAGAAAAAAATATAATAAAGAAGATGCCACTTCTTCTTCACACTTCTTAGAGGCTTCCCACACCTCAAGTGTACAATAATTCTTTCCTCAAATCTCTCTCTCTCTCTTACGGTCCCAACACACAACTCAAACACAGAGTTGGTGTTCACCTCTAACTAGTCAGTATCCACTACAGCCAGTACACCAGTGCTCCATGAACTCCACAAGTGCTCCACGCACTCCAAGTACACAATCATACTTCAAGTAGATCTCCCATAAACTTGCAACAACCTACAACTCAAATGATCTTACTTATGGAAGGAACTACCTTGCCTTCCTCTTTGCTCTCCAACTAAGTACACACCATACTCCAAATAGATCCTACCTGATCTTGCTTCCTGTTGTGTCACTGTCATCTTGATTCTGCTGCCACCTACAGATCAACCTAGTTCTACACACCTACAAACCTAGATGATGTACACACATACACCTACAGATCAATGATATTACTTACCATGTAGATCTTCAAATGTGGCCTTACACACCTGCTGACCAAGATCCTACATACATGAAGAATCCCTCTAATTCTCCAAACCAGCACCCACACTTGGCACTTTGGCACTAGGAGGAACACGCCTTGCTCTCTTCACACATAGAAGGAGCTAATATTTGCTCTCTTACTCTCTAGCACAAACTACAATATAGCCCATGAGTCTATTATATAGATCTCATGCAAACAATAATTAGACATCTAATTACAATAATTAGATCCATAGCTCAAGACTATAATTGGCCTCTCAACATGCAAACACATGGTTCGTTAACTAACTGTCTGTGAACTGTAGTTTTAGAACTACACAGGCAATCAACATCGGTCCCTGTCAGGCTGGAGATGACCGATGTCGGCCGATACCTGACCGATGTCGGTTGCCTTTCCCACTGTATATGACTGACGTCGGCTGATCAGACTGACGTTGGTTTCCCTGTAACTTAGCAACCTCTCAACAACCTCCTCCATGTCTACAATAGTGAAGCTTTTAGCTCCACAACCTAACAAGCCTATTAAATTTTTAAAACACTATATTAACCATAGTAATTATGTATTTTTTAGCCTCAGTAGGTTTTACATTGTAACTTGGTTTGACATGAAACTTGTTAGTGTATGAATTTGGTGTGTTAGCTACATACTTAATATTGTTTAATGAAATAAGTTTCATTTATCTATCTCAAAAAATGTGTAATAATTCATCAAAATATTTCAATTTATTGAAAATAATATACTCATGTTAGGGAGAAATCAAAATTTGCCTGAATATGTCTTGAATATCTTTATCCACCATTGGATTTATCATTTTGTCCAACATTGTCTTATATTTAATGACATATTCATTAATTTTTTCATTGGTTTCTTATTTTATGTCACATCCTTCCCCACTTTAAAAAAAATAATCAAATAATTTGTAGGGAACATGAAACTAATGACTTAATGTTATAATGTTTATGTTTGATTTAGTTATGTATGTTTTATGAGTGAATAATATTATTTGTTTCATGATCATTTAGTATGTTGGATAAAATTTATATATGTTATATGATCATGTTTAATTTAATTTAATTTTATATGATTTTCATCATAGTAGTTAATTGATGCTAACATATTAATTATTTTTTATAATATTGGACTATCTATTCTTTTATTGAGGTGGTTACAAGATTGTCCTACCCTCATAGGTAGTACAAAGGGACAATGTCATTGTATGTGTGTGTAAATACCAAAATTAGGGATTGAGATAAATAATATAAACCTGTACATACCACATTTTAGTTTTCTTGGGTGAAATGAATGTTAATCTAAATTTTTCTTAATTGGTGAATGTTGTTTGCTTATTTGTCCTTGTAATAAATGAGGCATGTTTTTCATAGTCTAAGTTTATCACTTGTCTTAGTTTTTAAGTACACAAATTCTATGATTGACTGGTTGTGTTTCTTAAAAATTTATATAGGAACTAACTATATTGCATAGCTTTGTATGTATTCTAGTTAGTAGAATCATGAGTGTCATTAATATTTCTTGATGGTTTCTTGTTGTCCCTTTTTGGTGAAATTATAAGGATGAAAGAGAGGGTAAATCACCCCATATAAAATTAATTAAAAATAAAAATCATGACTTTGAATTTTATTTGATCATTAATTATTAACAAATTCCATGTGTAGACACCTAAATTTCATTTAGTGTCAAAATACACTCTTCTTCTTCCCCAAATTTAAATTAGAACTAAAATCATTTTCCTCTAAATTTGAAAAATTTAATAATTCCTAATTACTCAATTATGCACACCTTTTTTTCAAAATTATTTAATAAATATATATTTTCCACTTCACCCAAACATCCTCCACATTTATCTCCCTCACATTTTGACTCATCCAATCACTTCCTCAGCCAATTGGTGAGTCACCTTGGAAAATTTCAACCAATTTGACCCTTTCTTAATGACTCACTCAACCAAATCCCATTTTATCTTAGCTTATGGAATTGGTCATCATCTTCCTAGATGAGGACTAATTCTCTATCGTTAATTTTTTGAATTATTAGAAATATTCAAATAATATTCCATCATTAGATAAATCTCCCAAAAGCATATAAATAGACATAAAAACCATCACTCTAAACCATCCTTACTTTTGATTTAAAAAAGTACTATCAAATTTACAAATGAATCTCAAGAAAATCAAATCCATCCAAAGATCACTTGCATATCAAAATGTTGCCCAAACTCCCTTGCATTGGATAAGATTGAGTAACCAAATTTTAGAGAGCAAATCAATTCACATCATAATAGAGGAATCTCATAATACTTCAAAGTTATAATTTTGTGTTGTTTTCTTTTCATTTTTAGTATTATCCTAAGTTGAATAAATTTTTCTTTGTAGTCTTTTTCTTAGCGTAGTTGCAATCTAAATTATATTCATATATTTTGTCATGCCTAGTGGTACCTTTCCCTCATCTTTGTATATATTAGTCATCATAGGTGAATTTAGGAGCTTAATTCAATTGATTTATGTAGTTTTTCTTGTGCACTTACATTTAACCTTGATCTTGGAAGTTTATATTTACAACTATAGGCCTTTTTCTACTGATTTCAAACTCAAACTCATTTTATTTCCTACCTACATAACAACAAATTTGTAAGCTTCATCGATGGAAATGTAGAGGAGAATAGTGAAATCATTTTACATATATTTTTCAACATTTTTTAGTATTTTTATCACCTCCAGTATTTTTTTGTTTTTGTTTTTGTTTTCATTTTCATTTTTGTTTTTGCTTTTGTTTTTGTTTTTGTTTTTGTTTTTGTTTTTGTTTTTGTTTTTGTTTTTGTTTTTGTTTTTGTTTTTGTTTTTGTTTTTGTTTTTGTTTTTGTTTTTGTTTTTGTTTTTGTTTTTATTTTTGTTTTTGTTTTTGTTTTTTTTTTTGTCTTTGTCTTTTCTATTTTCTCAACTTTCTATTTTTATTTATTTATATCAAACAATGGATTTATAAGTTTTATTGATGGAATTGTAGGATTGAACAATGAAATTACAGTAATCATTAGTAAAATTATGAAACTTAACAACACTATTTTTTATTTTTATGTTATGTGTTACTTTTATCCAACAATGAAATTGTAGAAACTAACATTGAAATCATCCAACCTAACTATCAAATCATTATTGAGAGACATATATCTAAAAATTAACTATTTTATCTTTTATGGAATTCTTTGTGTTATTTTTCTTCTACAATCTAGTCTCTATTATAAAATTTCTAACATTTTTTTTCTTATTTGCTTTGATTTTCATTTTTTATGGCATTAGCAAAATTGGGTAATTTATTAAAAAATCACTAAACCTAATTTTGTAATAAATTCTATCTATTTTTATTTATTTTTTAGCGTCAATTAAATTTTTCAGGTTATCAATAGTATCATTTACCTTAATTGGGAAATCATTTCTATCTTTTTTTCTATTTTCATTATTTTTAAACATTAGTAAATTTGTGCATGAATTAAGTAAAATTTCAAACTAAATTAGGAAAATAATTTATAGCATCAAAAAAATTATTGCACATAATATAAAAATCATCAGGAGTGTCAATGAAATCATTTGAGGTAACTATGAAATTTTTCTAATTTATTTTCTATTTTTTTTTGTTTGTTGGTTTCTGATAGATAAAAATTTCATATTTTTCTCTGATCATGTGTTTTTGAAATAATTTAAGAGACTTATTTTTCCCATTGACCTCATAACCCTATACTTTCTTCATATACAACTCTTCATCCAAATCACCTTGAATAAAAGTAGTTTTCACATCTAACTATTCCAAGTGCAAATATTTAACTACAACTATACCAAGAACAATCCTAATATAAGTAATTTATAAAATAGGAGAGAAAATATCATCAAAATAAATACCTAATTTATATGTAAACCTCTTAACCACCATCTTGGCCTTATATCATTTTCTCCCTGCATCTTCTTCTTTAATCCTGAAGATCTACTTGTTTGGCAATGCACTCTTGCCCTTGGGTAGCCTAACCAATTCCCATGTTTGGTTTTCCATGAGAGATCTATGCTCTTCATCCATGGATTTTTCCCACTTTAACTTGGAATTTACTGACATTTCTTCCTCATAAAACTTTGGTTCTCCATTATCAATGAGTAATAAATAATTCAAAGAAGGATAAAAACATTTAGGTCATTTTCTTACCCTAGAAGATCTTCTTACCATAGTATTTTGGGGTCCTTGTGTAGAAGGTTCCTAAACTAAAAATCCTTGGATACTTTTTAAGACAGTACTATGTACTCTTTTCTATTCCTAATTTTATTCCTACAATTGATCATTGTGCATGACTTTTTCATTAAATACTACATCTCTAGACTAAAATATTTTCCTATCTTTAATGATCTATAAATAGAAATCAAAGTCATCCTCACCATAATAAAAAAATGTGAATTTCTATGATTTAGCCTCTAACCTGGTCCTATCCTCTTTTTTAATGAGAGCAAAATCCTCACATCTAAAGAATCTAAGAAAAGAATAATCAACATTCTTACCAGACCAAGATTGTTCAGGAATGCCCCCATTTAAAGGCATAGAAGGTCCTCTATTAATCAAATATATTATCATGATAACTACTTATACTCAAAATTGTAAAGGCAACCCTACATGTAACCTCAAGCTCCTAACATGTTCCATTATTGTTATGTTCATCCTTTTAGATACCTCATTTTGCTATGGATTTTTTAGAACCATCATTTGCCTATGGATTCCATTATTAGAACAATAATCAAATAAACCATTACTACAATACTCACGTCCATTATCTAATATGAGACATTTCAACTTGAGACCAATTTAATTCTCAACCAAGGCTTTCCACTTCTTAAAAGTGTTAAAGATATCAGATTTATTTTTAAAATAGTAAACCCAAAATTTCCTAGTTGCATCATTAATAAAACTAACATAATAAATATATCCACTAATAGAAGATATATGAGCTAGTCCCCATACATTTGAGTGTACCAGATCTAACTTGTGTTCTTTATTTATGGGTCCAACCTTCAGGAACTTAGCTTGCTTCTCTTTTCCATACACACAATTCTCATAGATGTCTAGATCTAGATCTTTCAAACTAGGCAACTTATCTTTTAAGATCTGCATGCCCTTATGGATCATATGACCAAGCTTATAGTGCCCCATAGTTGCATCTCCATTTGAAACAAGTAAATAAATAGAATCAACACTAATATTAAAATATAAAGTACCAAATTTCTTACCTCTTGAGATCTCAAGATCACCTTTGGTAACTTTCCAATAATCTACAGTAAAAAATAATGAACATCCCTCACTACCTAATCACCCCACTAAAACCAAATTCCATCTAAACATAAGCATGTGTCTAACATCCTTAAGGATCCATGTGTTCCCATTTTATATTGTAACTTAAACACAATATTTCCCTACTATCTCACATGGTTCATCATCACCAAGATAAACATGTTCTAGATTATCTTGAACATAATCGGTAAAATAATGCTTATGTGGGGTGGCATTAAGAGAAGCCCTTGAATTTAAAATCCAAGACTTAAAAAAACTATCCATGGAAATAATTAATGCATTCTGACATGATTTACTTGATGTCATATTTACCTCATTATTTTCCTCCTTATTGTCATTCTTATCCCAAAGTGATGAATAATCCTTCTTTGAGCATCCACTCTTCCCATAATGCTAGTATATCATCTTAGGTCTAGATCTATATTTAGATATACCTTTTGACTTTCCATGGTTTCATTTGCTCTTATCCTTTTCACTCCCTATAACATCAATGGATAAATCATTACCTAAGGTTGATTCACTAATGCTTCTACTTTGCATCCCCTCGTTAACAATCACACCTAAAACAACCTCAAAATTCAAGCTTCCCTTGGTAGGGACTACATTATTCATAGCCATAACCAAACTATCCCAACTATCAGGCAAAGAACATAAAATTTTGAAATCTCTAACATCATCATCAAATTTAATTCCAACTATATTGATCATACTTACAACCATATTAAAATCATTAAGATGATTAGCAATTAAACCATTCTCAGACATTTTCATGTCAAACAATCTTTTCATAAGAATTTTTTTATTATAAGCAAAGGATTTCTCATATAAATTTACAAGTTTATCCATGAGATCTTTTATGGTATACTCATCAAAAATGTTAAATAAAATAGAAGTTGAAAGGCATAACTAAATGGCTCCTAATGCCTTCCTATCAAGTAATGACCAATCCACATCACTCATACTTACAGGTTATTCTACTTTCCCCTCCAAGGGGAAATGTAGCTCCTGGTATAGATAATCTTTCATCGACATTTTCCAGAAACCAAAATACTTACTATAAAACTTATCAAATTTGAATATGATCTCTTATCCCATAGCTCCCACTCAATCTAATAACCTTTCTTGTGATTTACCACTTCAACAAAACACACAACCAATGGCTCTAATACTAATTTTTAGGAAAAAAACACTTAAACTAGATTTACTATTACCATAAACTAGATTTAAATCTATGAAATAACATGCATGATGGAAATATTCCTTAATTCACCATTATTATGAAAGTATAAATGAGAGAATAAGATAATAACATAGATAACGCAAATCTATCATGGTTCACCCAATGTGGGCTAAATTCACCAATGAAAGTTCTCAATTAAAATAATAATCTAAAATACCAAGACTATAATGAAATCTCATAGAGATATAAAAATATCCTATAGAAAATTCTAAAAAAATAGATACACTTTCACCTATACCTACACAATGTGGTATCTCACATGTTCCTAAAGCACACCCTAAAATGAACACCTACACTCTAAAAAACACTTACACTTTGACACTCATCCTCAAATCCACACCCTACAAACAAAGCCATCAACCTCTAAAGTGTATGCCACACCTTGTATATATAGAATATGAAGGAAAATCCATGAAGGGAGGAGCAAATGCATCATGTTTATCCAAGATAAGTATCATCCACTCAAGATAACTCACTTCCACCTCATCAAGCTCATCTAAAATATCTCCCATGAAGGAACACACCATACTAAGGGTATCCACCTTTCAAGGGCACATTTTTGAATAATATGTGATCACAACCATCTCCCTATAACAAGGAAGGCATTAAATTTTATAAGAAACAACTATATCCATCAAAAAAGTTGAAGTCACATGGAAAATATACAACTAATAACCAACTCCATAAAAACATAGAAATTAGAAATATACTAAGAATATTCTGCTCATATGTGGAGAAAGGTTCCACAAAAGTTGAATTAGGGAAAATAATGATCCCCGCATTCTTGGTGCTCTCTAGGCCAAAAAAATGATTCCCTATGATCATGTCATAGCCATAAATGTCTCCACACTCAACAAGTACAATCTAGATTATTCGAACTAACACACTAGCTATATTATAAATTTTCATAGATATAGTCATAGGTTTGATAGTTATGTTCAAATTTTGCTTAGATACAATAATTTTAGCTCAAATTCATATTATTTTCTTAGATTTGGGGCAATCATTCATGGCATGCTCACTTCCACCTTCAATTCAAATACGTAAATTTGATTATTACATAATACAAATTCAGTATACTTAGATCCTAGATTAGGGGCATGTAAACAGTACATAGTTTCCATATACTTAGCTACACATACGTTGATTAGATGGAATAGAAAACTCTATGTCATTAACTACACTATATACACTGTATATCATATTCTAGGTTGTCACCAGATGCATACCTTACTCCATCTATAGTGGTTGGCATTCTCAAGTGGTTAAGAGCTACCTAATGTACCTCAGTGGCTGTGGAGCCAACATACATAGTTATATATACCTAGTTAGATACTTTCATCACTTTTATTAGTTCAATTTTAGATGTATAAAATTTATTCAAGTGGGAATTTATGGAGTCATGGCCTACTTGAGTTATTAATCCACCCACATGAGATGGTTAGACACACAATCTTGTCCAAGTTATTCATTTATCAAAATCTAGCAAACAAGGGTGGCCAATGATGGAGGGAAACCTAGATTGAGTTCTTGATTCACCCATATGAGGATTGAGCAATCTATCATTTTAATCGAATATATTTAATTATGTGATCACTATGTACACACACATAATTTTTCATCAAGTTCATACATTTCTCATGTACCTAATGATTTATATTTTTTTCCTTACCTCTCTCTTTACTCAACTTTACTTAGTTACTTTATTTTTAGCATAATCTTTTTATTTTGATCATCTCTTATGTAAGGACTAATTTTTGCATGTTTCATTGTAGGTCATTGATTTGGATCATGTTTCACATATGTAAACATAGATTCACATACTTAAACTCAGTTACATGGGCTTCACTACCAAGGTAAGTTCAATTACACTTCTTTTTCCTTTATACTAGTCATTTTCAAGTTTTTCATTTCTAAAATAAAAGGGGGGGGGATGTAATCACATACAAGTGGTAATTAGATGTTAAGAGTTTTATTTGAGTCAAACTATTCCTAGCTTATCCCTAGACCTATACAAGAGCCTTCAACATAAATTTATAGCCATTTTGTAGACTAAAAACACCTACAGTTAGACAAAAAATAGTCCTAAGACTATCTTTTTATATCCCAACCTAATTTTTCTAGCAATTTTCTAGGAGGACATTAGTGCTACATCTTAGACAATATAGCCAAATGGTGCTAGTGTCCCCAACTAGATGCCACTATCCCTAAATGGGTGGTACTATCCATAGACCTAACTCTCCTATATAGATACTTTTTCAAATGTGTGCCCCTCCTAAGGTTTAACTAAGAATATTTTATCTTCATAAGCTATAGTATCTATAAATATATTATTCATTGGATATAAAATATATGTAAAAACAAATTCAAACAAAAGATAAGTTGAGAAAAAGTAAGGTATTTGATCCCTATTCTTCTATATTTTTTCATACTATCATCTAAATCATCCCTAATCCTAATTTTTAAAGATTTAAAATATCAATCACTGTCAAGGAATCCAATTCCACTCTCATTCTAGTATTTACTTGCATTTGCATCAAACACTAGGTGGGAGAAATACATCAGGTTTATTCCCTCTTCATAGTATTGGTATTTAGTCAACTCTCTTCACATTAGGGTGTTAAATATGTACATCCTATCCTATTAATTAACACAAAATTATCATTCATGCCATACTTATAAGGAGTATTAGGGTTCTTCACAATAAATCAGGTTTTATTGACCCAACATAAAGATCTAGGTTGCATGCATGTAGGAATAGGGCCTAAAAACATAGGCACATATAATCCAAAAAAATAAGAACAATCCTATAAAGGTGGAACTAAAACCAATTTGAGGATACTAAAAAAACATGGTACTAATATCCATATGAGGTACTATTATCTAGTGAGCAAATAAATTCTAGAATCCTATTAACGACACTTATAATTTTCCATAACTCAGTTTTTAGAACCTAGATCATTTATGATAGCCACTTTTTTTATAAGTATATATTTATGAATATTTATTACTATTTTATAAATTAAAAATAAGTCAAAATATATAAAAAATCACTACTTAATTATTTTGTATTATTTCACTTATTTACACATCTCATCCCTTTAATCTAAACATAGGTTTTGCATAGTTAAACCATAAAAGGTTGAAACACAATCAATGGATCATATTAAAATAATAAAACAAGAAATATAATTCAATAAAATTAAGCAAATAACACACTAAAATAAGTTCTAAAATTGTGAATTACAAAAAATATAAGTAGCCAACATGAACTTGGTATTTAAACATGTGTTTGGAAAATGTTAAGTACATAGCATTTCAAATTCATTGTGAAAGTTATAAGCATATATGTGGGAATGTGAAATTATATATAATATAAAACATTATAGTTGAAATTTAACATGTAATAATGTAACCTAGGTGTATCATGATCAAATAAGTAGATACTCCAAACTTACTTGGGACATGATTGGAGGGAAATCACAACATCTTTATGTGAATATATCATGTATCTGGGTATGCATGTGTCTCACTCAAATGAATTTTTTAAACATATGTGTATATAGGATAATAAGGGTATGCTATCTACTATCATGAAGCAGAAATCATATACATCAGAGATAACACTACTCAAAACATGCTAAAATTTTTGGTTTTTTTGAACTATTTGAATGTTTTTGGAATATATATATATATATTTTTAAAATTATTAATCTTAATTGAAATGAGAGGATATTATTCCTATGAATCATAAGATAAATTACTATATGATGGTTTTATAGGATCATATTTTTACCAATAATTGTTATGCCAAATCATTTCCAATTATTCTATATCATTTGGTAAAGGAATATCATCTATGTTTCTATATAATTATCACTTGTACATCATGTAGTATGTGGATTATTTTATTTTGTAATTTTTAAGTAATATGCATATGAATGGTATCAATTATTGTTTTGATTTCTATTTCACAATATTATCCAAGGCAAAATGTGAGATTTGGTTTGGTATGCATTACCCATATGATGGTATTTATCAGTCTAGGTATGCATGCTATAGGTAATTAAATATAACTAAGAGATTTGGGTAAAATAGAATAGTGTTGTACTTATTTGATAATATTCCATAATGTAGATAAGTATGAGACATTATAAAGAGACATTTTAAAATGTGAGTAAGAGACCATCAATGTTTGCAGTAATTGTTATATTTTCATGTCTTTAATGCTTTATAGATTGATTTTGTGTGGAAATACTGGAAGTGCATGGTCATTTTTCCTAGTTAAGCACAATTTGTATACACCCCTCACTTTGTATTTATAAATATGGTTTTGAAATGTCACACATTGATTTTTATTATGGCTAGTGATTTGATGGTAAGAAAAATATAGCGATCGCTTTTTAGGAATGAGTTTGATTCTTAATATGTGTCTATTATGCGGTAAAGATATCATGTGATACTAAAGTAACATAGGAGTAATTAAATCTAGAATATTTTGTTTTATTATTATTGGGATAATCTATTGTGGAGTTTTTTTAGAATACTCCACATTATTCACATGGTGTATTTTCATTTGTCCCTTATAAGGTTTTTTTTTTAAAAAAAATCCAAGAAGGATGGATTGAATAAAAATCATTCATATGTTCATCTATTATTTCTGTCTTACCCTTATTTTAATGTGGGTTTATATCCTCTAGTGATGAATTTAACTTGTATATATGAGGACCTATAGTTGTGAATAGGTTATGAAAAATATGTTCAAGTGGATTAAAGATAAGTTTTTAATTTTTCATCAGTCAAATCATGATTAATATCATCATCACTATTATAGTAATCTGTATGTTTTTATTCTTTTAAGTAATAAAGGAATCTCAAATGTTAGCTTTTCTTATTTTTTTGGTTATTATTGGATCCTTTGGTAATGGTTATTGTTCTTGATTTGAAACCATGTGAACCTTATTGGTTAGTGATTTATTTTTTAATTGAGGTAAAGGAGTCATTATGCTCGACTCCCCCATTTCATTTTTTATTATATTATCAAGTGGAATATAATGTTTTGGTGGTACCACATTAGGTGTCCCTTTTATGTTAGAATGTATCATTTAAAAAAAAATTAAGGGTTCATTATCAACAAGAATTGTCAATATGGTCCCATCATGTATAAATTTAAAACATCAATGGGAATTAGATGGGATAACTTACATGGTATGCATCCATGGTCTACTCAAAATAAAGTTATATTGTATTGACTGAGACATTTCTTATAATGTTTTAGGAATAATTTGTGGCCCCAATGACACATCCAATATGATTTGGCTAAGTGGATGGCTACAAGAATGATCAAATCCTTTGATATTCATATTTGATTTTTAAAGAAGATTTATGATAATACCCATGGTGGTTATGAAATATGTGTCATAACTATTTAGGCCTAAACCATTATCAGCTAACACTCTTTTAATTCCTTTATGAAACATACTTTTATGAAAAAAGACAAATATTGGTGAATAATATCTTTTAATGATAGCTATTGTGGCTCAAAGGTAATAATAATTGCATTTTTTCTAAATCTTGCATAATATATACAAAATAGGGTGGTTCAATATCACTTGGTACTTGGGTGTCACATAATGATTTGTATAAAATATCGCTATAGATATTAAACTAGTTTATGAGTTATAGGATTGAAATTCTAGCATTTGTGTTTCCCAATTGTTCAATAAGATCATATCCTTTTCATTTGATAATAAGTTTAGGCTTATGTAGAAAATATTGCATAACAACAAAGGTGGTATAGGTTGGGCACCCTTAAATTTTTGAGTATTGGCATCATGGACTAAAAAATCTAATATAATCCATGGGAAAATAATGGGTACGGGATGATAGCTACCATTTAAATAGGATCTAGGAGTAAAAAAGTGTTGGGAGCATGCACATTGGCATCTGGATATGGTTATACTATTTCAAAATAAGTTGTTGAAATAAACTTCCTCATCATTTCATTATTTTTTGTTTAATTTATCCATGCATTAAGTATTAAAAACAAGGGTTACTATGAAATATTGGAAAAGGAATTAGATGATATATGTGTCCATGAAAAGGAATTAAATTATATATACATCCATGACCAATTAATTTAAATTAAATTTAAATCTAATTTTAAAATATTTCTAGTTTATAAAGTAAAAATTAGATTAAAAAATAAACCCTAGATCAATTTAGGGTTTGGATACCAAAGGTTGGGTTCACCAAATATTTAACCCTAAATTTAGATCTATGTTGGTTTATCTAGGGTCAAGGGGTATTATATTTTATTTTATACAAGGATGGGGAACTAAGATAATGAGGAGTCCAATATAATAGAAATCTTATATATATATATATATATATATGTATATATATATATGTATATGTATGTATATATATATATGTATATATATATATATATGTATATATGTATATATATATATGTATATATATGTATATATATGTATATGTATATATATATATATATATGTATATGTATATATATATATATATGTATATGTATATATATATATATATGTATGTATGTATGTATGTATGTATGTATATATATATATATATATATATATATATATATAGTTATACTTTACTATTTTTAGTAAATATAAATAGTATTTTAAATTAATACAATTGATATTTGCTAAAAATAGTAATGTATAACTATTGATATATTACAATAAGTAGGGAATAATGATACATGACTTGTTTACTTTCTCATATAGATATAATCTAGAATAGGCTATATGTGGACTGGAATTGAACTGGAAGGTGGTCCTAGAATAGTCATTAAATACTATAAATATTCTTTTCGTGGCCTCTAACACTTTCATTAGATCTAGATAGTTACATCAACATAGGTTTCTAACCCTAACATAGGTGTCTTGTATGAAATATTGACTATAAATTAATGTGACAAATTGGATCATTGTATTTTTATATTACTTTTTTTCTTATTTATATAGATGATGCATGTAATCTATCACTCTTTATAAAATGATCAAAGCCTAGATTCTTCACCCTTGAAGTGACTATGGGAAAAATGAGTTAGTGGTATCATAGTGTCAAGTTGACTCAAGGACATCTCTATTAATGGGCCTTGAATACATAGAAAATAATATAAATAGGGCCTTAAATTTATGTATTTCTCCCTTATATATTAACTTGTGTGTGCACAAGGATGCAATGTGTGATAAGCAAAGACATGTAGTGACTTAATTTGTAACTTGGAAAATATGGCTCATGAAATAACCTTTAAATGTTTTAAACATATGGGGATATTATTCCTATAACTAATATAAAAATAGTGATGAATAATGTAGGTTTTCTCCCTTGAATTCTTGATTGAATGTTTTTTGGTATATTACCTTTAGATTTCCTGGTACGTTTTAGGTGAGGAATGAATGAGGGTTGATATTATATATATATACTGATCCCCTTTAGAAATATATCACACTAAGTCACTTATTCCTACCTTTACGATATGTTAATTTTTAGAAAGGGATGAATTTTGGGCAATGGACACTTTTTAGGAAAAATGGACACTTCATCAATCTAGGTGTTTGTCTAGAACACAAGTGTCTAGGAAGTTAGAAAATAGGGACATGTCCATAAATGGTAATGAAGGATAATAATTAGACTTATATATTTTTGCATAGTATAAAATCATGGTGATCATAATAACAAATTAAAATTATGATATAATCAATTTAGGAACAAAGATATAATGAATGTGAGCTTTTTATCAGTGAGCAGGTCTATAAATGGAAGGTATAGCCATGATAGATATTTTCCAAGTGTACAAGATTAAGTTACTACATAAATAATATTTAAGTATCTATATAGACTATTTTAACATATAAATCATATTTAAGCATCTACATTTATCCCCCTTAATCTAGTAATGCTAAGGATGAAATTACTAGGTTAAAGAAAATAAAAACATACCTTGGTGTATAGAACATACCTTGTGTTTTTTAATGCCACTTGAATTTTTTATGTGTTTAAACTGAAAAAATATCATGCTAAATGTGTAAATATTTCATATAATCTTAAATTTAATAATTTTAAATTATTTAAAATAAATAAAGCAAGGAAGGAGTACACTTGTGTGTTGATGCAACCATGTTTATTCTTGGTAGTTTGTCTTGGTAGATATGCTTCTTAGTTGAAGCATTGGAGAGAGGTTCACAACTAGAAATTAGATGTGTGAAGAGGGTAATTTTATGGTGATCATGACCCCAATTTTGTATAAGGCTGAATTATTTTGAGTCCATGTAGAGTACAAAATCTCAATCGCACAACTCAAATGTATGAATATCTCATATAACCAATATATCCAATTTAGCACCTTTTGACAATCTCATTCGATTCAAATGGTGTAAACATATTAGCCCAAAATAATAGAATCATATTTCAATTCCATCAAGTACACATAATCTTAATCACACTAATAAAAAATATTTGATTGTTATTGATAGATAAAGGCCCAAAAAGTGCATCTTGATAAGGTCATTACATAAATGTAAGTATAATTTGAAATTATATATGTTATTTTGTGAAATTATGCCTCAAATATGTCTTAATATAAATTATATATCATAATATAACATCTAATCTATAACATATGTATAATATGTATCCTAAATCTTAAAATCTATGTCATAAATATGTGCCCAATGTATAGAATTTTGTGCCAAAATTATTTATCAAAATGTAACATATGTATCACAAAACTGAAAATATATGTCCCAAACGTATGTCTAAATCAAGTAAACTTGGTAAATTGAATAAAATTTTTATCATTTTTTCAATTGTATGTATGTGGATTCAATTCTCCTATGACATGCCCCCACTCATCTCCCCCCACCCCTAATTTGAGGTAAGGGGGTTGAAAATTTGATAATCACCTTATTTTAAAAGGATAAGACAAGTATGATGTATCTATGTGAATCATGTAGTAAAATAAACATAAATTAGTTTTATGTTGAAGTAAATTTATCAATGAATCCTATAATTATGCATACCTAACAATCTATACACTACATAATATGAATCATGGTAACATCTATAAGGTATAAATATCAACAAATAATAAACTACACACACACACACAATATTACTTAAATTTCACACAAAGAGGGGTCTAAGGAGACCAAAAACAAGGGGCATGTTCCACTAATCCATAATCACATGGAAGACATGTGAAAATGTCCACACACAATAATAAACAAGTAACACTTAGGGAACTATGGCCAAGAAGTAAAGAAACATGTTCAAATGTTACATAATAAATATAAATAAGCAAACAAGAAATACACTTAATTAAAAATAATCTAAAAATATGAGTAATGAGAAATAATCAACTAGGATAAACATGTCATACTAGCTCTTACATGTATGTGTTAAAAATATATCATTTATAATAACATATAAAATACACTATGTAAGATAGAAACATGAGTATAGGCATGAGTTATAGGCACTCATTTTTGGCCACTTTCATGTCTAAATAGACTTTAGACCAATTTATAACAAAAAATGCATAACTAATCCTATATATCACCTGAACATCCCAAATTCATCTGCACATCAGATTTAATTACAATTAATTTTATTAAGGCATCCTTTTTTGGGTTAGTACCCTATACAAAATGATAACATTTCATAAATTCATCCCTAATCAGCTTGTAACCAAGCAAACTAAGATTTTCAACCAATTAAGTAGAACACTTAACTCAATTCTTGAAATGACTAAAAGACTAAGTAGAATTAATTAACCAATAAAATTAAATTAAATATTAAAGGGAACATTCCATGTGGAATTAATGAATATATAATTTTGAAAAAGGAATTTTCAAAAAAATGTGAGATCATGATGATGTCATCATCTTTAAAGTCAATAATTTTAAAATATAAACTTAAATTCCATAAAAAATAGAAATGTTGAGCCATACCTCCATAAATACATAATCAAAGCCATCATTAACTTTATTTAGAATCCCAACCTAAACCCTATCCTAGCTACACATGGATTAGAGTTAGTTAAAAAACTATAAATACAAGTGTCATGATCACTATTAACCAAGATTTTGTGTGCAAATAAATAATGCCAAATTATTGTTAGAAAGCTTTATTTCCAACACAAACCAAGAGACAATTTTCAAGGTGACAAGAGTAGGTTTTTCCCATAAAGCATTGACATTGTAAACACAACTTTTTCACTATACTAAGCACAAGCCTTGTCTCAAGATGGAGTTACTCTAGGAAGGTGAATGGTGTTTTTATCTTTCAATAGTAGATTTCTTTGTTTTTTTTTTCATTGCTCACTCTAGTAATTAGGCTTAGAATGATAGGTTATCATTGAATGTTTTGGTTTTATCTATTAACAATAGAAACTATAATTATATTTTTAATCCTCAATTACATATTTCCACATAAAAAAAAAGTTACAAGCCAACAAAATATGCCAAACCATCAAAAAATAACAATCCAATAATAAGTGCCAAGGCAGCAATAAGTTCCAAACAAATAACAAATACCTAACAAACAAATAAAAATCAGCTAACACCAAGTGCCTAATGTCTAATGAATATCTATTATGAAAAACTTACTTCAAACCAAACAAATACCTTATCTATAATATGTATCTAACATGTAGTAATATCCATAGTAGGCCTTCAACCAATAATTGGTAATTCATATACCGTAGGGTTTGACTAGCCATCAATAGGTTTCCTTGAAAACAATTTACATGCAGTTCATTCCCCAACCCCAAATACCTCCATTCAGACCATATTTCCCTCTAAATCAAATCCACATTACCAATCTTAAATCCAATGTTTACAAACAATAAATACTGACCTATAAATATAACACTAACTCATGAATTCATATTCCTGGTCAAGTGACCAATAAAATAAACCTTTTTCAATCTTCTATTCCTCCATTTTACCCTAGTCAAGGTAATCCATCTTAGACTACCCAATCCCAAATAAAACCATCCATACCATCCAATTTTTTATCTAAATAACTACAATAGGTGAAGGATGCAATTTTAGTTCTTTAAATAAGGAAGTAGGTAAAAAATATTAAATTGAATGAAATATAATTGTACCCTTTCAACATGGATTATCTTTAGATACCATTCTCTCCAAGTTTCAAGCCACCAAATTTTAAAAGATACAAAGGAAAATGTGACCCAAAGGAAAATTTGAATTAATTCTATGTTACTTTCTATCCCATGGCCTTTAGTGATAATTATTTCCTTCTTAGTTTCCTTACAGTCTAATGGTATAGGCCTTGGAATGGCTACTCCAACTTCTAAAGAACTTTGTGCCTGACTTTGATGACCTTTCAAATAAAATTATGCAACACTTCTCCTATAATATCAAAAATGAAATTACTATGTTGGATTTAGTCTAGGCTTAATAGAGACCATGTGAGAGTGTATTGATCTATTTATGGCATTAGAGATCACTTACTAGCACTTTCACACATAATCTACCAGGTAAATAGTTAGTTGTGATGTTTATCCATAATTTGTAAATTGATATGTCCTATCTTTGGGAGCTTCAATGTGCACAAACTTTTGAGGAGATTATCAAAAAAGGCCTACAAATTGAAAAATTACTTATCAATAAAGGGTTAATCAAGTTGTGTACTCATAACAAAAGTGAATAATAGTTCCAAGGCCCAAACCAAAGCCAAAACTACTACCAAGGCTAGAAATAGAATCAAACTCAAATTCAAATACAAGATCCTATGGTAGCCCACTGTAATACTTCTAAGATTCCCAAGGTTTACAACTAAAAAAAGAATGTTACGAGTAATGGACTTACTCAATCAAGCCATGTCTAAATTTTACAAGCACCATTTGATCAACAAGTTCCACATATGTAGCCAATTCCACTATTGTGATTATCACTGAATCAAAGGAAATTTCATACATCAGTGTGTGTAATTAAGGCACCTCATTTAAAATGTGTTAGAAAATAAAGAAATAGATCTGGATAATAGGGACTCTACTTAAAATTAAAACTTGGGCATTTATTAGAAACATTTTACATAACACAATACCAATAATTAGAATCAATAGCAACATCAACAATAGCATAGAACACCACCATATAAATTGCAATAGTAGTGATAATAACAATAAAAATAATAATGGAAACCATAACCATAAAATGGTTAGAACCAAGGTCAGAATGATATTCAGGTGGCTTATCATGTTGTCACACATGACTCCAACAAGGTTGTAGGACATATTTTGTGTGGTCATATAGCCACCATTACTATTAATACAATACCAGCAACAAATAACCAACATATAGTTCCAAACAATTCCCAAATACCTCTTTATGTTGGTAATCCTCCTATGGTCTATGTGGGTATCCAAGCTCACTAGTACCCATGAGTTGCCATCCCAATCCCTTCTCCACCTCCTTAAAATTATAGTGTTCCATTACCTAATCTTGATTTCATAATCACAACTTGACAAAATAAAGTAACCATTGCAAGTCCATAACTTTCTTTTACCAATGAGCCTATTGAAGCACCCATGCCACTCAAAAATAATCCAATTACCTATGCCAAGAATAAAACATATGATATTGTGGAATAAATATAATATACACCTTAAAAAATCTCTATTTTCAATTTTTTACATATAGCTACTATCTAAAAAAACATCCCTACTGAACTTCTAATCCAATCTAAAGTTCCAAATGACATTATGTTACATAAATTACAAGCCTTAGTAGGATACTTAGCTGCTAGCCAATAACTTACCTTTGACCAAAGTGAAATGTCATTCATTGGCCCTATTCATAATAACCTATTAAATATTAATGTTTTCAAATCCTAACACAAGGTTAAACATGTCCTCATAGATAATGGATCAGGCTTTGACATTTTGTCTTTAAGGTTATTCAAGCATCTTGGATACATGAAAATGAACCTTCATCCAGATACCATTACCATCAATTCATACATTAATGAATAATGGGATTCATAAAAAATAAATATTATGCCAATTTTCATTGGTCCCTTAACCTGTGAAACACTTTTCCATGTTTTAGACCTAGATTTATCATAATACTTGATATTTGGTTGGTTGTGCATACATGAAATTTAGGCAATATCTTGTACCTTACACCAATATATCAAGTTCCCTCATTTTGTTATAGAAATGGCTATTCATATAGACTTATATCCATATTAGTTATAAAATCATTTAGGAGATGAATATAAGAGATATAATTATCATTTCATCCTAGACTCTACACCAAAAAAGGATAAGGATGTACTTGTTGAATTCTTAGATTATAATGATATCAACCTAGATGGGCTTGCCTCCACTTTATATGCACCCCATCCTAAGAAATCTAGTCCTTTTACCATATTTGATAAATTTTAAAGAGAATACCTCATGCATAATGCGTTCCATATATGCAAGCTTCCACATACCCTAAATCTTATGGAAGACCCAAATCCCAGACCACTCATATGGACTGGTAATAAAAAGTAAAGTTTAATTTTGAAGAACATGTTATTTTCACACCAACCACTAGCCAATAATAAGTCCCACTTGATGAATATGAATCATATTTGTATAATGATGACTAGATGATTATTATCAAAGAAAAAACTATCCAATTCCTAAGTAGATCATGGATAATCAAGCTTATGAAGGTAGTGACTTGGGGGTAGATCATCAAGGTACTATTGATCCTATATTTATGAATAATCACAAAGGTACCTATGGTGCTAGATTTAAACCACCTAGGGGTAACCCTACATATATTATATGTGTTCCTATAATTATGACTAATAAGGATGATATTGATAGTGATGTAGAGTCTAATTATAGTGTATATAAGGAGTTAACCAATACCAACCTGTTTAACCCTCATGTTGTATGTACCATTACACCTATCATTCATCCTTACCCACTTTTCCTCCATCATCCTCAAATTATCAATTGGGACAATAATAATATAGAGTATCACTTGATGAGTTCAAAAATAATGAGGCCATTTGTGACTTTTTAGGCCTAAGAGACCATATTCTTATAGTAAATCATAAGGGATTTGTATAACATTGGAAGATGCTTTATATTTTAGAGATTGGGTGAACTTAATTATCTAAAACTAAAAATAAAATCAAAAATTTAGGTTTATAATTGGAATGTCATTGAGGCACTTTTAGACTAGGGTAATAGTAAATAAAAAGGCTATCTTTTGGTAAAAACCTATTTTAGGTGGTATTAGATGGGGATGTTCAACATTATTTAAATGAATATTAACATTCCACAAATACTATGATAATATGTGGGTCAAAGATTAGTGCATAAGAGTAATGGGAATTTGAAAATATTATCCAAAAGTGTCTAATAGTATTTGTTACATGGCCTTTGACACCATTTGGTGATTTGATTCATCTCATCTGGGTGAAATTGATGAACTAGTCTTACTTGAGGACTTTGATGTTGCCAATTAGTTTAGATCTTTGTTAACTCTCCTAAAATATGTTTCTATACTCCTTATGGAGGAAACTTTTGAGGTCAATATTAGAATAACAGATAATCCAAAATGGATAAAACTAGGCATGTATCTCACTAAGGATAAATGTGAAGTGGTTACTAATCTCCTTATGGATTTGATTGTTATTTAGTCATGGGTATATTATGACATGCTAGGTTTAGATCCTTGTTTAGTTATACATCATACTTTCATACATCCTGATGCCAAGCTAATTAAATAGAAGTTGAGGAAAATGCATCCTTGTATAACTATATTAATCAAGAAAAAACTATAAAAAATCCTTAAGGTGGGATGAATTCATCCCATAGACTATTCAGAATGGATTTCAAATATTGTTCCACTTAAAAATTAGCCATAAGTTATTAGATTATGTGCCAATTTCCATGACATCAACAAAACCTTCCTAAATGATGCCTTTCCTCTACAAAATATTTACATGATTTTGGACTTTGCGACTGAGGATGATATGCTTTCTCTCATGGATGGTTATAAAATGCATAATCAGATCAAGGTCATGCCATAAGACTAACACAAGATAATTTTAACCTCTCCTTGGGAAAAAAATTGTTATAAGTGATCCTATTTGACCTCAAGATCATTTTTCACATACCATCATGTAATGATTATCATTTTGCATGATGTGATGCATGACATAATAAAATAATACATTGATGATATATTGGGTAAGTCTAAGACTAGAGTAGGCCATCAAGAGGTGTTGTATAGAATTTAATGAAATTACTAAGATAATTTGAAATAATATAATTTGATATCACAAAATTAATAGTACAATAAATAGATCCATAATAACAATTGCCAAAAGAGCAGAATAATTGAATATTATGACTGAGGCACTTTGAAGGTGAAACCTTGACAACAATGTAATAAGAACAAACTTTTTAATATGATGAATAAATACTAACTACTACATATTATATATACTCTACTTATCTAAGGTTATTCCATAGGTTGGCCATATTAAGAACCTTGAGAAATACAACAAGATAATATGAAGGTGTGTAAGCCACAAGTAAATCACACATATCCCTAGATGTACCCTAGGTTAAGGTTGAAGCATACCATTCCCCTTTAAAAAAACATTAAATCTAACTAAGATGTTGTTTTAGGAATGCTTCATCCTCCCATGTTGCATCTTCATAATGCATATTCTTCCATTTGATCAAATACTCCTTAATGGATCTCATTTGTAGTTGCTTAGTGCACATGTAAAGGATCTCTTCAGGATATAAAATGACTCATCCTTCTTCATCAGATTCAAGTAAATCATTATGAGTGGAAATTTAATGTCTGATTACCTTATTCAAGAAAGATACATGGAATATCATATGTATGTGAGTAGTTGGAGGTAATTCTATCTTGTAAGCAACACTACTAATTTTCTACAAGATTTGATAAGGTCCATAATACTTAGGTGACAATTTTTCATATATATTTTTATTTAAATACATATACTTATACTGATATAAATCACAAATACCCAATCACTTATAAAAAAATGTTTTTCATCATGGTTTTTATTTATTTGTTGCTTCATTTTATTTTGTGATATTACTAAATTATCTCACAAATGGACTAGTACCTCCTATTGATGGTGAATGTGTTACTCAATAGCTCAAACATTAGGATACACTATCTAATATGAATTGATGGATGGGGTTGATACGTAATGAAATAAAGTAAGATATATTATAAATTTTTTGGAAAGAAGTGTTATACTACCATTCAACAAGTGATAGCCAATGAACGCATTTTTCCTCTTTATCAGAAACAAAACAACACAGATACCCTTCTAGACATTTATTGACTACCTCTATTTGTCCATCAAATTGAGGATGATAGGATAAACTATGATCCAAATTATTCCCAAATATGAAAATAATTTATTCAAAAATTTACCGTTAAAAATGGGATCTTGCTCACTTATAATGATCTTTGGAGTACCATGCAATTTTTCAATTATCTTGAAAAAAGTAGAAGCTATTGTAATGAAAATAAATGCGTCTGATAAGGAAAAAAACATATCATACTTGGTGAGTCAATACATAACTAATATCATAACATTTTTACCCTCAAATATTGGTAACCCCATAATTATATCCATAAAAACCTCCTCCCAATGCTAGCTAGGGATGGATAAAGGCTGCAAAATACCTAGGGTCTTAATGGTTTCACCTTTATTTTGTTGACATGCCATGCATTCATCCATATATATCTAGACATCTCCCTAGTGTCCTTACCATAATAAATCTTACTTAATTATATGGTATGTTTAAAAAAATATGGAATGACCTCTAAGTTATATTTTTACCTAACAATAAAATTGTAGAAACTAGCAATGAAATCATCCAACCTAACTATGAAATTATTTTTGAGAGACATAAATCTAAAAATTCACTATTTTATCTTATACGAATTTCTTTGCGTTAGTTTTATTCTACAATATAATCTCTATTCTAAATTTTCTAACTTTATTTTTCTTATTTGCTTCAATTTTCATCTTTTGTGGCATTAGTAAAATTTGATAGTTTATTAGCAAAATCACTAAACCTAATTTTGAAATCACTTCTATCTATTTTTATTTATTTATTTATTTATCATCAATTAAATTAATCAGGTTATCAAAAATATCACTTACCTTAATTGTGAAATAATTTCTATCTATTTTTTTATATTCATTGTTTTTAAGCATTAGTAAAATTGTGCATGACTTTAGTGAAATTTCAAATTAAATTGGCAAAATGATTTATAACATCAAAAAAATTATTCCACATAATATAAAAATCATCAAGAGTGTCAATGAAATAATTTAAAGTAACTATGGAATTTTTCTATTTTATTTTTTATTTTTTTTGGTTTTATGGTTTTTGATAGATAACAATTTCATAGCTTTCTCTGATCATGTGTTTTTGAAATCATTTTAGAGACTTATTTTTCTATATTTTTTATTGTGTTTTTTAAATTTTTTATAGGATGCCTTTACTTTCAACAAAACTAAAAACTTATAATAGTTTTTTTTTCATGTGACAAGTAAAATAAAATTCTTTAAAGAGCTAAACAAAATAATTTTTTATTTCTAACCTTTTTTTGTTCAATTTTTATTGCAATATTTTATTTCAATTTTTTAAGTAATTTAGTAATTGGAAAACATTTAGTTTTTTAGAGTTAAATTTATTTATATTTTAAACATTTTCTATCTTATTTTTGTTGTGTATGCTCTTCTCTCAGTGTCACATTGGTTATGATACTTGATAATTAGAAATAATACTTGTAAGTTATGTCTCAGTGTCACATTGGTGGTGATACATGAGAATTAGAAGTAGGTATTTGTCTTTCTTATTTTATTTTCTTAGGGGCTCTATCAACCATGGATTTCAACACCATACAATAGAATAAACCCTATGTACCAATATGATATCTAAATTGAGTTAGATATATCACTTTGGCTAAGCAATTGTTTATTTTAAGTACACTATGAAGTGAGGGGATTTCATGCTCTAATAACCAAGCCCTATAAAATGTAAATTAAAGTACATTTTTTTTAATGTCAACATATTGAGACACCTAAGGTTGTGTTGGGCACATTGGGAATAAACTCAATAGTGTGTGTCTCTTAAATCTAATTCTTCCACATAATTAGGCCTCTTCAGAATGAAATGTATATCAAGGACTCCCCTAGTTAAACTTGTGTATACCTTAATATTAGGAAAGTCATTCCATCAATTTGATTCATAGGGCATTGGTTAGCATCTATCATCAAGAAGTTACTTCCCTGTGCTCTTGAAATTGGGCTTAGTGGGCCATGAAAATGGAATTCTATTCCATTGTTAGTGTCATAAAATATTAGTATTTATCTAATGTAATAGACAAGCAAGTGATATCGAAAGTCTATGGGTTACTCAAGTCCCTATATTCCTATATTTTCACCTTTTTATGATTGCATGAGTGTTTAGTATAAATATTTTTTGTTTGTTTCCTTGTGTTCTACCATATTATAAAAATAATTTAATGATAATAAAGTTACCTTTTGATTCTTTTATACATAAAACTTTAAAATCAGACCTTTCAAAGGAAAAAACTTAAGAGGATTTAGTTTTCAATCAAAGTTTTTAGTCACTTTCATCCTTTTAATCCTTTATTATTTTTTATTGAGTCATCATTTATCCCATATAAGTTTCACTCATAACAAGGCACATGGTTATGCTTAATAATCTTAAGGAAAGGGTGGAGCCTTTTGGCAATAACCCCTTCCAATTTAGTAACTAAGACCATAAAATTCATCATGTCAAAATACATGAAATCAATGACGATGAGGAAGAATAAGGGGGTTCATACTAATATGAGGTTAGACACAAAGCCATGTATCCTTCTTATTCATTCAATGAATACATCATGACCAAAAAAGATGAAATTTTGCTTCAAGCTTTGAGTTTGAGAGCTAAATTTCCACCTGATTTCAATGTCCAAAACTTGTAATATTTTATTTCTAAAAATTAGTATTTGTAACCTATTTACAAACCATACATCTCATAAATATCTTTATAGGGTAGTAATTCTATCATAATTTTCTCCAATCCCAATCCCGAAGTCTCGCAAGACAAAAGTAAAATGATCCTTCATTAGGAATCCTCCCAAATGAGTCATGCATTTTGAATGGAAACCTATGCTCATCATGTCAACCAAGAGATCACAAATATCCAACCTAACCAGTCAAACAATATTTTTGTTAATCTAAATTCTAAAACCATCCCAATGTGACTGTGAATGTCAATTCACCATCATTTATCCCTTTATATAAAAAACTTGAATGTTTATTCAAATTTATTAAATATTAATCCATCTAATTCAAAATTTAATGTTCATTAAATTCACCAATCATCAATCCAAAAAATACAAAAATTTCAAAATTTAATTTCCATTAAATTTTACCCACCACATTTCCAATCAATCCAAACATGAATGTCCATTCAAGTTTACCCATCACAAATCTAATCAATCTAAACATGATTTCTAATTTAGGTTTACCAATCATAAATCCAACCAATCAAAACTTGAATTTTAATTCAATTTTTCCAATCTATAATCCAAAATCAAATACTCATTATGGCTCACCAATAAATCCCAATCCAATTATTTATGACTCACTAATCAACTAATCATTATCAAATCCAAACTTGGGTATTACCCCAAGTACACCTATCAATCCAAATCTAAATGTTAGTTTAGGCAATGTACAAAGTCATTTTTACAATTCACATTATCATGTAGGTTTTTTTTCATACCATTCAAATAAATCACCAACCAACACTAATCCATTTAAAAATCAACCATCCAAACCTAACACCCATTCAAGCCACATGATTGGTTCACACCAAAATAAAAATGTAAACCAAGCTAACTCAAATCCACCTTATCTAACCAACCCTAATTTATTAAAATATCTAATCATAGTTTTAATCCAATCCCAAACCAACCTAAGCTTAATTTTAACACAATACACAAAAACACAACTCTAACCTTAACATTAACCCTGAATTTAACAACAACCCAAACCAAACCACCCTAAATAAATCAAACACTAATTTTAACACAAATCTAAACCAATCCCATCCAAATTTAAACTTCAAAAATACCAACAAAAGAATTTCTAGTTTTAACACTAACCGAAACAACCCATATAACTCTGCACATCCACAACATACTACCTTTTCTAACTCACTTCGTACACACTTCATTAATAATCCACCCCTTAACCGATTTGAAAAAAACTAACACCCAAAAAAACCAATTCGTGGGTAAAACTTATGAGTTATATACCTCTTCAAGTTAAATTAACCAATTATCACCATACTTTATTCAATCATTTCAAAACATGAAATATGGAGTCCAAAGCTTGTAAGAGGGCACTTTTCATGGAAAAAATAATATAAATTTGAAAAAAAAAAATCATACTCATGATTTAAGTACCATGATAACACCTTTCCCTAAAAACTTTGAACTTAACAAATTTGACAAATACAAAGGAAAAGGAGATCTTAGGGAGCACCTTAAAGACTTATATCATGCATGTGTAAATGTTTATTCTAGTCATGAGTACATGCTGAGATTATTTACATGAATTTTTAGGGATCAATCCATTGAATTATTTCCATCACCACCCAAAGGATCCATATTCACCTTTGAGGACCTATTTATGAAGTTTTTTCATCACTTTTCATACAATGTTGAAAAGGGATTGACCATACTTGACCTACACAACACTAAGTAATGTAATGGTGAAAATTTTTCCTCCTTCTTACAAAGATGTGAAATAATGATGAGTAAATTTTCTTTGTCTTTTCCTAAAATTGAACTTGTTGCAATCTTTATGAATAACCATAACTCAGATTTAGGACATCACTTACAATTACTTTGTCTAAGTTGCTTTATCAAATTATTGAAAAATGGGTTAAAATTAAAATAACTTTAATCCATAAATGTGTTATTAATATATTTAAACTTGATAAAAATTATTTAAAACAACCTAAAAAACCCAAGTTATTTACCAAGAATAATAATGTTATAGGTGATGGTGTGACCGGTGTTAAACTAATACAAAACCCACTTCGATAATAATAGTTTTATCCACAACCCATTAATAACATTACCATCCTCATTGGTTAGCCAAAATAATAAAACCACAAATATAAGATCACCTAATTGGGTGACTCTTATGAATTAGTTTTTTAAAATTTGGCCCAAGCTAACATGATCATTTGGCCTATCACCAAACCTTTTGAAGACAATGTTCCTAAAATTGATTGGTATAAGGAAGATGAAAACCATAGAATAAAGGGACACTAAAAAAAAAGGTGAATCTTCCTCAATTACTATGTTAAATATATTATTAAGGGTGTGGATATAGCCATCAGAAACCATCCATCTACAAAATCTAATAACCAAAATTTGGGGATAAATATAAGGACCCATTACCCAAACATGAGCAAGGTAATTGTAAACAAAAATAAGAGTCCACCCAAGAACATAAAGTAGACCAATTTAATAATCCTTTTAACTCAATAGTAATTTGTGTTTATTGCACACACAACCATGTTTCAATCATTACTCTACAAGCACAATTTTACATTGTTACCATAAGGCATGAAAAAATTACCATTCTTAGTGCATTGTCATCTAGTGTTGAATGTACTCACAAAATTATATATCATCTTGAGAAGAGATCTTCCAACATATCCATTTTATAACTTCTCAAGACTTCACTTTTATATAATTAATTTTTTTATAAATTCCTCCAAGAGTCTAGTGTTTAAAAATAAATAAATTTATATAGCTTCCAAGAGGTAGTTGGAAATCTATCCACTAACAATCAAATCACATTTTACCTTTTTGATGTCTACAATTTTGTATCTATTCATAGTCTCTTATTGTATATATAAGTCATTATCTCAAGACATAAGGTAAAGTGGGTGTTTATAAGTAATGGATCAACTTTAAATTTATGTACATTGAGGTTAATTAGGCATTTAGGATATTCAATAGTACCATTATAATCCATAATAATGAGTGGTATTTTATGGGTACCATTTATCTTTCCTTGATGGTGGGGCCTATTATATAGGAAACATTAGTCCATGTTCTTGATCTTGATTTACCCTATAATTTACTCCTTGGCCATACATGGATACATTCAAATAATGTTGTACCCTCCACTTTACATCAATGTTCGAAATTCTCACATGATGTCATGGAAGTAACCATTCCAAGTGATTCTCAACCCTTTTAATATTCTAAACTATTAGAAGGTCATTATCAAAAAACCAACTATCTCTTCATTATTGAAGATAACTTTACTGTTATTAAGGACTTGCCTATGGTTAAAAACTACATCCATCTGAATACTTTATTTCAAATACATCCCATTAGTGGTTAGATAAATACATGAACTATCTCCACTTACATCAAAATGCCATCTACCATTCAAGCCTTCAATCAACCATCCACTTCTAAAGTTACTCCATCACTTCCATCCCAATTTAAAATCATTGATAAAGGTATGGGTGAATATGAGATACAAGATTATAATTATACAAGAACAATTCATATATCTACATGAAATCATGATAGGCCTCACTATAAAATGAACACTCAAGTAGTTTGTAAATTTTGTAAAATAAAAATTATAGAATGGTGTCTTCTTTCTAATGAACACATTAAATATTTGAATCCTTCCTATCTTTACTCAGATGAACTAGCTACTTGCTTCACTAATAAAAAATACCCCATAACTAAATCCATTATGTGAAAAATAATAAACTAAAAATTTAAGTGCCTTGGTCTTTATGAACAAGGATTAATAGAGCCTATCACGTTAAAAACTAATGCAACCATTCATGGTATAGGGTTTAATCCACTGAATATAAATACCATGATTTTCCTAAGTGACACTTATAATGAGTTGGAGGTAGATTCTTTGGATAGTGAAAAAAATACATTCTTATCCACTTTTAAGACCTATCTTTAACCAAACTTTTGCATGAAAATGACATTTTGATAATTGACCTCACATATCCATCTTTAATCCAATGGTACCAACATGCAACACTCCACTTGATCATTTTAAAAATGATGAAAAAAATTAATATTTTTTTAGAACAAGAGAACACATTATAATAGCCAACTATAATAAGGTATTTTACATTTATTAAATAAATTTTCATATTTTAGGGAACACTCAACATGTAACCAAACTAGTTTAGCATTAAAGTCACATTAAGAGGATATAGAGGAGGAAATAAATCTTCCTACACTACCCTCCCCCCTGTCAAAAAAAAAGTATCAATAAGATTCAAATATCCTATGTTAGCCATATGATTATCATTGATGTCAAAAGGGGAATTATGAATGTCATTGATGTTAGAGGATTAGGAAGGATTGATGGAGAGAAGAGCATGTTTTAAAAGTTATATAGTCTAAAGTTGTCATGCTTTTACATGGAAAATTTCTAGATCACTTGAAGAGTAATTAATAGAAAAAATTTAATGGGTTTTTCAAAAGCATCTTTAATATATAGTTTACAAGTTTAGTTAAGAATAAATGAGCTCAAAATTGATTTATCTTTTCTCTTAGACATTACAAGGTTTCTTAGTTAAACCCTAAGGGTTTAATCCATGGTGTTTATAGGCATGTTTTATTTTTATGTTGACTGGCTATAGATGGGAACCAATTACTTAAGTTATAACTTAAGTCTTCCTCATCATCATGAAATTAGCCCTTTTTACATAGAAATTACCATATCAATAAATATTCTAAGACTTTATATTTCTTAATTCATCGACTTAAGATTTGTCCTAGCTCGATCAATGGTTGGCACTTAATCATACACTGAAGATCCAACAAAGCATAGAAAAGTCAAGTTGTCAAAGTTACTATTGAGTAAACATGCTAGTGACAAGTGTCACAATCATGAAACTTACACAATAAATATATGAAGTGGTTTAAAGTCAAGTGGTCAAGGATTAATATAGGAATGCCAAGTGTCTCAATAAAGGGAATTGATAGCAAAGGTGTAGAGGCACATAAGGATTCCAAGTGTCACATTCAAAGAGCTTGTTAGAGATAAAATTTGATCTTTTTATAAGATTCAATGATGAGAATGTGTTCATGAAATTAATATCTAACAGAGTGAGTATACTCAATGGGATCAAATGCTCAATGTTTAAGGATACAGAGGTGAGTTAAAGACTGAACTAGTTTGATGAGATTGATAGAATGTATTCATTACTAAGACTTAGAAAGTAATGATATTAGACCAAGTTCTCTATGTTTAACATTAGATAAAGGTAAAGTTCATGTAATTATGAAAATATAATGGCACGTGGGAGCTCAGATCAAAATATCCAATGGATGCATTTTAAAGTTGGAACATAAAGCCTAAAAGTCTACAATGATCTGACAGAGAGCATGAGCCTATCAAAACTTGACCTAATGAATGCATTTTAAAGTTGATAAAATTGAATGAGGATCATCAAATCATGGTGTGAAATTTAAGATCAATGCTCAGTATTTAAATATGTGTTCATCCCAATGGTCAAGTGATGGAACATGTAACTAAGCTATAACTTATTTAATAGATAATCAAATAGATTACAATGATTGATCAAATTTGTGTGATATGACATGTGCATCAAAACTCAAGTCTAGTATATGATAAAAATAGTAATGAGACCAAGAGTCATGATGGTGGGGCATGAGTTTAAGATGTGGGAAACTTTTTGTTCAATAAATATGAACTAAGTCTAGAAATGGTGTAATGTGTTAGTGAAACAAGTGTGAACATAGAGAAGATGCAAACCCTATATCAACTATTTGTATATATGTTTCATATATAACAAATAATTCTAAGGCAAAGAATGTTATTCTATATGGATCATCTAATTCATAGTTTGTCAAAGTGATGCATTATCAAAATGCACAATATATCTAGAATAAATTAAATATCATCTATGAAGGTGATGAAATGGTAAAACAAGCCAAGATACAAACTTTCAAAGGCAAGATTTAAAGCCTTAAAATGAATGAAGAAGAGAAAAATGTAGACTATCCCTTCAAAGTAGATGAAATAGTTAATGCAATTAGAGGCCTTCTAAAAGAAATGAAATATCTATTCATTGTCAAAATTGACCTAGATATATTCCATCAAGGTATGACTCGAAATATTTACAATAGAAGAATCAAGAGATATTGATAAAATCATTGTTGTTGAGTTACATGAAACATTCACAACCTATAATATGATAATGGGAGAAACAAATACCTTAAAGAGAGAAGCTACATTAAATTCATCCAAACTAGTAAAGGTAGAAGCACCTACATCCAGATCTAAGGAAACTGATGAAGAAGAAGCCAAATTGTTTATAAGATTAAAAAGAGTGTATGGAAAGTACAAAGGTAAGTTACCCTTTAAATTATTTAACTATGGTAAAGTAAGAAATTTTGTTGCTAAATCCCCTTATAAAAAAGGATAACTCTGAGTAAGAAGAGGATAGCAAAAATATGTAACCCCACTATTCCAAGAAGTATAACTTCTTTAAAAACAAGAAAAACCTATACACAAAAGAAGACATTGATTCATTGAATGATTGTGATTCTATGGATGAGAAAAAGGAATTCCTATTCATGTCATTATGATCAACTTCTATAGATCAAGAAGAAGATAAAGACTCAAATTAAGAAGAAAAAGGAGAAGTGGATCTATAGTGTGAACTCATCTATGCTCTAGATGAAATTGATAATTTGAAAAAAGAGAACTCAAAACAAAAGAAGCTTAGATAAAAGGAGATTGAAAAAAATGTCCAAAAGTCTTGAAAATATGATCATATGGTGATAAGCCTAAAGACACTAGTTGAAGAGGCTAAAATAATATAAGATATAGTCAAACATGAACTACAATCTAAATCTAATGAGTGCATGAAGTTAGAAGTAGAGATACTAGCTTTGAGAAAATAAATTTAATAAAACTGAAAGGAGGATTAGAAATTATTGATGTTTTATCAACTCTCAAAATCCTTCAAAAAATGGATTTGGTCTTGGTTATGAAAAAAAAAAAGTTCCATAACTAGTACTTTGTTAACCTATATGACAACTTCAAAGTAGGAGAATCAGGAGAAAAGAAATAGAAAGATTTCAAGGATATAAAGATAGACATAAGCATTATTATTTATTATTTTTTGGAAATTATATGTTTAATTCATTAATAATAAATGGGTCTAAATAGATAAAATCAGTAAATTATATGCAATAATTAAGCCACTAATTTGTGTAAACAAATTGTATTTTTGCCCTTTCTAAAAAGAGTAATAAGTGAGATAAAATATGACTTAGCTTATTATGGGTTGTTATAGATAAGACAAAGTTTGATACAAGAGGAATAGGACTAGAACACTATTGCAAATTGAGATCTAGACTTCATTTTGTGATTGGACAGGACCACCAAAAACAAGACACCCTATTATTCGATGGTATAATCTTGGTCTTGCCATTGTTTTCCAAACTACTTAGAAAGATGTAATTTTTTTTTGTTTTTTTTTTAATGTTTGGGTGAACTTATGCACCAAATTTTAGATCTTAACTGTCAATAGAACTCCTTATATAGTTGATTCTTCATTTTCTTGTGTCTTCTATGTAATTTAATGGAATTTTGGGAAATAGGGAAAAGGGGTTAGTATATAAAGGATATATTGGATTAAATTCACACCCTATGTGTAGGCACACTTCTTACATACCAATACTCTAAGGAAGGATCAATCTATATGTAGTTCTCCCATTGAATGCTTGGTGTAATAGTGTGATGAAAATTCAAGAAAATGAGAAAATAGGTGTACTTGAAATGACTAGGGATGGGTATAAAGGTTTGAATAATTTTGAAATACTATTGGATAGGTATATGTAGAGAATAGGGAAGAGTGCTTGAGTAGTCTTGCTTTTATTCTTGCTTCTCTCTTGTAAATGAGTGTTGACCCTTCTAAATGGACTTTGAATAACTTTTTATAGGGGATTTAATGATCATGGGTTAAATGAATTCAAATTAGGATAACGTGAATTAGGATAAGGTTCCGAGTTAAAATGATCATTAAAAGTAAAAATGCACTTGGATAATAACACTAGAAACTGGACACCTTGGTTTTTAACACTATAGTCCTATTTGGACACTATTGTCTAGGGAGTAGGAGACCTAGGGGGATGGATTTGTCATGGAAAAAATAGCTTAGGTCATCAAGGGTTCAGTTTATAAGGATATAAATGACTAGGAAACTATGGAAACATGCTTATAAGGATCATGAGAGTAAGAAAGATTAACTTATGGATTAGGTGTTATTAGCCACACTCAAGTTAACTTTCAAATTTTATATGTCTACATTTTCCCCCCTTTATTCTAGTGATGCAAAAAAATGAAATACTAAGATAAAGGAAAAATAGAAAGCATATCTAAACTTACCTATAAAGTAAAATCTCATGAAGCTATGTGATGCTAGATGTGCATGGAGAGAGCACAGTCTGAAGTGTGAATTTGTAATGAAAAATATAGAGTAGATCAGTCCTTACTAGATATGCTATATCTAAAATAAGAATTTACAAGATCTAGGTAAGAGAGAGAAGAAAAGAAATGAATGAATACACCTCAATAGGTACGTGAACTACTAAAAAACCTATTATGATACTAGATTGTGTTGGGTGTGTGTTATACCAAAAGTAATATCATAAACATAGTTGAGTGATCAATTCCCTAGAAGTGGCTCAAGAATGTAAAGGTAGACCCTTTGGATCCATCATCACCTACTAAGTGAAGCTAATGAATCATTCATGTGTCAATTGATGTTTGGATTTTGTGTCTAATCCCTCTGAATAGGTGGGTCAAGAATACAAAGGCTAGCTAGTCCTTTGGCTTCATTATTGCCCCATGAAGTGAAGCTATAAATTAATACCAGTATGGAATAGATGTCATATGAGATGGTTTTTGAAACCCATTAATGTATTGTGATATTACAATGTTGGTGTGGATAGTTGAATGTATGATAGAAACTAGGCCACTCTTGGCCATTTCAAAAGATGGAGATTAAGCTTGTATGAAACCCACTCTGAACTAGGGAAATATTCTTATGTGGAAGATAACTTGGGAAATTAGGTACTTAGGAAATTAAGCTTGTATGAAAGCCAAACTTGAAAAAGGATGCCAACCACTTGAAAATGGAGTAAGTCACATAACTATTAAGAAATTATTGGAAATTAAACTATACTCAAAAAAAAGGGAAGATCAATGTGTCATGCACATCACCCCCAATCAATGGTGTCTGGAACATGGATTGTGATCTAGAAGTTATAACAACTAACTAACTTGAAATTGGAAGTGATATCCATCATGCCACACATGATACCCCCTATATCTAGATTCTCTAAGCAAAACCTTATTGAAACATGTTGAATCTAGATTGTGTTATGTTGACAAACATGAAACTAAACTCACCTAGTAGTTTTTGGAAAAATTGATTTTTATGTTATCTTGATAGGAGCACCAAAAATAAGACACCCTACTATTTGGCACTATAGTCTAGCTTTGGTTCTATTGTCTAAGTCCAAATCTGATAATTGTTTTAGATTCTTTATTATCTACTTGGTCTATTTTACCTAATCTAATGGTTGGATTCTATTGTGTGTTTTGAAAATTGATTTTTTTATCATTAGGAGCTCTGATCTCCATGACAAAACCCTTATTTATTTCCCCCTCTTTTGAGGGGAGGAATGAATACCCTATAGTGACTACCATCAGAAGAGATAACCCTATAATTTTGTTATGCTGCATAGATATATGATATATCAATGATAATTGATAAGATATATTGAGATATAAAAATATTTGTATTGAGAGATTTTTATATCAATAGGGGTATGTCTCAATATATATAAAAAATTAATAACATGTGCATTGTAATAAACTAGAATCAAAAGTGTTAGTTTTTAGTTGTTAGTTGTCAAGGAGGGATGGAGCATGATGTCCATCATGCCATCCAAGAAACTAAGATAAAATGCATGATATGGATCATGACATTACAATAAATCAAAATCAATAAAGCAACAAGCACACAAAGCAAGAAGGAAGAATCATATAATAGTGGCCAAGGGGCCAAGTAAATAAGGGATATGGGAACATGTCACTCAAACTAGAAAACAAGCATACCATTTTGATGTGATAATATGCTGATAGATCTATGTCATACCATACGTAATGGGATCAATCCATGATCAAGTAATATCTGTAACATAAACTATGGCTGATGTTGTGTGTTACCTGCCTAAATTTCAATAACTAGCTCTATATCTATAGAGGTAACCATGTGAACTGTATATGCTAAGTGATCTATTTGTGGTTGTGAGTGTAGAGTATATCATTCAAGTGTAGTGAAAGATGTTAAAAGTGTTGTAGGATGTGGTATGAGAGCTCTAGAGTAATTTTAATACTCTCTTGGGCCAACTAGTGTAAAGGTCAATCGACATAAATAGTCATTTATGAGTGTGGGTGTCATATAATTATCTGAAGAAGCCTACAAATCTATATCAACATCATGTACATATAGTAACTCAAAATTTACCACAAGGGGTAATTTTTATATAGGATTTTCAGCATCTATAGTAATAAAAGATGGTACTACTGTAAAGGTATCTAGAATTGATGGAGTAACTATGGAATTAACTAGAATTGTTGGTACTAATATCGATGATGGTGAATGTGTAACATGTGTTATAACTATGACTAAAGGAGTATATAGGATGGATAAAGCTACTATGATTGGAAAAATATCTAAGTTAAAGGAGCAATTATAAATGGAGTGGAAGAAGTGCTAGTCTTTCCAACCTCATATGTATGTATCTGATCAAGAGAATTGTTATGAGGTGGTGACTATACTGTGAGATATGGTGTCCCATCTAGTGAAGTAGTTGAAGATGACTCTATAGTTTGATAATACTTGAATGTTTAGTTGTCTGTAGGATATGTGTATAGATATCACTCATAAAGAAATTTAATACATTGATGGAGAGTAGAAAGAATGGCTCCCATAGTATGTATCTAGGGTTTTCTAAGTAAAATATTATATTGGAGAGGACATAACATGACCTATAACTATGTAGAGAGGGTTTTTGGTCCCACCATGATATCTAAAGTAATAGTGCCCAATGTCTATCAGGGCATATAATCAAACCCTTGAATGTTCTTATATGTTTTTTATATGGATACTAAATCTACACCTAGGGCCTATAAGAATGTGATATTACATATGTTTAGTCTGGATCCACTATCAAAAAGAACTCTCTTGACTATGTTGGTTTTGGCTTGAACTTGTATGAATAGTGGGAAATTTTGATCAATTACTATCTGAGAAAGCATGTCCTCACTATCAAAATAAATTTTGTCTTCTATAGTTTTTAAAATGTTGACCACTGATGCAAAATAAGAAGGTTCTAAATCACTAGGCATAGAAGTTTTATTGAGTGCCTAATAAAGAAATCTCTTGAATATAGTAGCTTTTTGAAGCAGTTCTAACATGGAAATGTTAGCTAGAGTGTTTCTCATATGATCAAAAATATCATATGCCTTGTGCAAATGTACTTAAGATGAGTAGGTATAGAAGGGTAATGGGGATCCTAGCTAGGTGGTTGAGGCATAGTAACATGTCAATTAATATCTATAAATTCATTATCTACTATTTGTATAGGAGTAGTAGTGGCTCCAGGAGGAGAGAAATGATAATTGATGGGTCAAGGTGGTAGAGGGAGGTTTCAATTGAGCCCTTTAATGACAAGTAGTGACCTAGGGAAGAGTAAAATATACCATGTAACATGAATTAACACGGGGTAGAGGCTCCAAGGGAGGTGATGCAAAAGATGTATTAACATGTTTAAGAATAACTTGCTTAACATCATCTCATATAATGAAAAATAAGCATGAAATGTAAAGAATGAAGCTTTGTACTAAAATATAATAGACTTCATCAATAATGTACATGATAGGGCCGATTATGGTTTCCTTATTATTTTCAAGAAATGTAAGAAAAGTTTGTAAATAAATGAGCTTCATTTTAGCAATTTGATTATAAGTGTAAGGTGATAACTCAAGAAGTAAAGTAGGAGCTAGTACATGTAACTACAGATTTTTCAAAAATATTTTTACAAAATACTATGAATTTTTGAAATTCAAATGGAATTTTTGAGCTAAGTATGTAATTGAAAAATAAAAAATTTAGTGAAAAATTAGTGATTTAATGGCACCTAGTAGATGTAACTAGGGTTTTGGAAAAATATTTTTTTCAAAAATTACAATCAATTTTTTGAAATTTGAAGTGATTTTTTGATTTTAATATGAAACTAAAAATTTATAAAAATAATTTTAAAATTACTGGGAAATTATTGGGATCTATTTGATGTAACTAGGGTTTCATATAAATTAATGGTCAAAAATTAATGGGAAAAAATCAGCTAGGAATTTACCCTAGGGTTTCTAGGGCTTTTATGCAAAATTTGATGTAAGTTGGGTTCACCAAATGATTTATTATTTTTGGGAAATTAGGTTTTTAATTCCTAAATAATAAATGGGTCTAGGTAGATAAAATAAATAGATAGTATAAAATAATTAATCCACAAATTTGTGTAAAAAAATTGTATTTTTGCCTTTTATAAAATAGTAATAAGTGAGAGAAAATATGACTTAGCTTATTCTAGGTTGTTAAGGCTAAGACAGAACCAGATACCAAAGGAACAAGACTAGAAAACTATAAAAAACTAAGACCTATACATTGTTTTGTGATCAGATAGGACCAATAAAAATAGGACACCCCATTATCTAGTATTATAGTTTTGGTCTTTCTGATATTTTCTAAACTACTCATAGATATTTTATTTTTTTGGGTTTTGTTTGTGGCATTTGTGTGAGCCTATGTACCAAATTTTATATCCTTATTATTAAAAAAACTCCATGTAGAGTTGATTATTCATGTGATTATGTATTATATATAATTTAATGGATCTTTAACAAATAGGGAAAAAAGGGTTAGTATGTAAAGGATATGTTGGACACACTTCACACCCCATGTATGGACACACTTCATACATACCAATACTTTGAGGAGGGATCAAGCTATATGTAGTTCTCACATTGAATTTATTGGTGTAATATTGTGATGAAAATACAATTAAATGCAAAATTAAGTGTACTTGGAATGACTAGGGATTGGTATAAAGGTTTGAATAAACTTGAAATATTATTAGATGGCTATATGTAGAGAATAGGGAAGAGTACTTGAGTAGTCTTACTTGTATTCTTACTTCTCTCTTGTAAATGAGTGACAACCCTTCTAAATTAACTTTGAATGGAATTTTATAGGAAATTTAATGATCATGGGTTAAATTTATTTGCATTAGGTTGAAATGAATTAGGATAAGGATCCAAGATAAAATGACCATAATAATCAAAAATACACTTGGATAATAGTGCCAAAAATTGGACACCCTAGGTTTCAATACTATATTCTTATTTGGGCACTATTTTCCAAGGAGTAGGAGACCTATGGGGATGTATTTTTCATGGAAATAGTAGTTTTGGATAGTAAGGTTTAGTTTTTAATTCTATATATGATTGGGAAACTATGAAAACATGTTTATGAGGGTCATGAGAGAAATTGAGATGGACCTATGGATTGGGTGTCATTAGCCACACTCAAGTTACCAAATTTTGCATTTTATATCACTACACACTATTGATTTGAAGAAATATTAAGGAGAAAATAATTCTAAATAAAGGAAGAAGAGAAATGAGAAAATCTCTATAAAATAAAGGAAGATATATAATACAAAGGTAGTTGATTTAGATGGTTACATAAGAGTGAGACTTGAAGAAGCCAGAGTCTAGAAGAGCTCCTCATCCTAATCAAATAAATGTTATTACCAAGTATTCCTAATATATATATGGTTATTATTATACCTATAATTATTTTGTTCACAAGGATATTGATTATAGAGTTGTACCTAAAAGGGAAACAAATTTTTTAAGCATAAATTTATTTTCTCCCTTATTAGATACAAATGTAATATGCTATAATTGTAATAATTTTGGTCACATATCTAAACAATGTAGAACAAATTTTGTAAAATAAAAAATATAAAGTGAAAAGAAAGACATTCCTCCCAATGTGAACAAAGTTTCACAAGTATTTGAAAAAGGAAAAAATAATCCAAATAAAAAACCCAAGGATATGTGGAAATTGAAAGATCAATCTATGGTCATTGAAACTGCACTCCATGCCAAGGAGAAAATTTTGTGGGTAATAGATAGTGGTTTCTCAAAACACATGACTGGTAATAAGAGCAAGTTCATTAAACTAATTAAATGTAAGGAAGGATCTGTTAGCCTGGGAGTCAATACTATAATAAAGATCCAAGGTAAGGGAACCTTGAACATAGATGGAAAACTACCTACACATGATGTCGTTTATATTGAAGGATTGAAACATAATATGATAAGTGTTAACCAGATGTGTGAAAATGGATATAAGGTCACATTTAATGCATAAGGTTTTAATTTAAGTAGATATAGAATAGTAGTTTCTAAAGGGAAAATAACTAAAAGAAAATTTATAATATTAGTGAAGTAAATACAAATAGTTGACTGATAGGAAAGATTGATGAGATTTGGTTATGGCATAAAAACATGGGCCATGTGAATTTTGAAAACCTTTTAAAGGTGATCTCAGAAATGTGTGTTATCCACATTCCTAAGATAACCAAAATTGTAGACACTACTTGCAAGGAATGTCAACAAAGAAAGCAAAGAAGGGTCAAATTTCAAATAAAAGAGTATGCAACTACAAAGCCTCTAGAATTAGTTTGTACTAATATTTGTGGTCCTACTAATATAAGAGGATCTAAAGAAGAAAGATAATTCATGCTATTTATAGATCATTATTCAATAGTGACGTGGGTAACCTTTTTCAAGGATAAGTCTCAAGCATTTGAAATATTCAAGATATTTATGGCCATGGTAGAGAATGAGACTAGATGAAAAATCAAATGCTTAAGATCTAATAGAGGTGGAGAATTCACCTAAAATGAGTTCATATAGTACTATGAGAAGCATGGAATAAAACTTCACTACTCTATAGTAATTAATCCATAATATAATGGAGTTATTGAGAGAAAGAATAATATAGTCAAGGAGATGACCATAACAATATTAAAAGAGGACAAGTTACCTAATGGATACTAGAGAGAAGTATTACAAACAATAGTATATATCTTGGATAGATTTAAATTGAGAGAAAATAGTGATAAAACTCCCTATGAATTATGGTATGGAAAACCTACCTCTATGAAGTATTTCAAAGTGTTTGGTAGTAAATGCTATATTAGAAGAAAAGAAGACAAATTGGGAAGCTTTGAATCAAAATGTGATGAAGGAATATTTCTTTGTTATTCCATCCAAATAAAATCCTACATATGTTACAATAAAATGCTACACAATATTTTAGAGATCATCAATGTCAAGGTTGAATATCTCTTGAAATAAATTAAACCTGGTAGACAAATCTATATTAAAGAATCAGATTTTGAATAAGAAATAGCTAATGAAAAGGCTGAGGAAGTAAATGAAAAGGCACCTACAAGATTTGTTCAAAAGGATAATCCTATAGAGTAGATCATTGGCAATAAAAATGAAGGAGTTCATATAATAAGAAGAGTTATGATGAATAAAGAGCAAGCAAGTTTTTCTCTAATGCCTGAAATCGAGCCAAAGAGCTATGTTGAAGCTAGCAAGGATGAGAATTATCTAAAAGCCATGGAAGAAGAACTAAGCAAAATTGAAAAGAACAAAACTTGGGAATTATCTCCAATACCTTAAAATAAGAAAGTAATAGGTACAAAATGGGTTTTTAGAAACAAGTTCAATGAGGATGGAACTATTATAAGGAATAAGGAAAGATTGGTGTGCAACAAATATGCATAAGTTGAGGGCATAGATTTTGAGGAAATATTTACTCTAGTTGCTAGATTGGAATCTATAAGAATGTTTCTAGCATTTTTTTATAATAAGTTCAAATTATATGAAATGGATATTAATTATACTTTATTGAATGGGAACCTAGAAGAGGAATTCTACATGGAAAAACCTAAAGGTTTTCAGCTATCAGAACAAGATGATTATGTGTGTAGGTTAAAGAAATCTTTGTATGGTATAAAGTAGGCACCTAGAGCATGGTATTGAATATTAGACTAGTACCTAAAAAATAAAGGATTTAATAAAGGTTGTATATATAGTAATCTATACTTCAAATCAAAATATGAGCATATGTTGATTATTATTATTTATGTAGATGATATCTTTTTTTGTTGCAACAAAAATGGAATGTGTAAAGAATTTACTACTCAAATTAAAAATGAGTTTGAGATGTCTATGCTTGGAGAGATTTATTTCTTCCTAAGTCTATAGATAGCACAAATTGATGAAAGTATATTTATATCTCAAACCAAAAATGCCAAATAAATGCTCAAGAAGTTTGGAATGGAAGATAGCAAACTATTAGGCACCCCCATGATTATTAGTTGTAAGTTGAGCAAAGAGGATGAGTCCCTTGATGCAAATTAGACTATGTATAGATCAATGATAGGTAGCTCATTATACCTAACTTCATCAAGACCTGATATCATGTAATTATTTGCATGGTTACAATATTTTAATATGCTCTTAAAGATTCACATGTCAATGCATTGAAAATAATATTTAGATATATCAAGAGAAAAATTGACTATGATTTATGGTATCCTAAAAGTGAATATTTCACTTTGATAATATATATATATATATAGATTTTGATTTGGTAGGAAGTGTGGATGATAGAAGAAGCACTAGTGGTGGTGTACTTTTCCTTAGAAGTAAACTTGTTTCATGGGTGAGCAAAAATCAAGAGTCAAGTACTCCTTCTACAGTAAAAGTAGAGTATGTAGCAGTAGTGTAATGTTGCACTCAAGTCTTGTGGATGAATAAAAAACTCCAAGACATCAAGGTAGAATACAAAGCACTTATCTCTATTCTTTGTGATAATTCAAGCGATATTAACATATCAAAGAATCTAGTGATGCATTATTAAATCAAGCATATATCAATCAAGTGTCACTTATTAATAGAAAAGGTTGTAGATAAAGAGGTCATGATAGAGTATTTTCCAACTCAAGATCAAGTTATAGGAATATTCACCAAACCTCTTCCCAAAGAACAATTTTAGTATCTAAGATAGAAGTTGGGAGTGGTGGCTCCTACATCACATCACTAGATACTAGTGATAGGGCATGAGTCTAGGGGAGAATCATATAAGCTTTGTTAATTTCTAGAAGAAGAGAGAAAAGTAAAATCATGTATGCATAATTTCAAAATTATATAATGAGTTTATGGTTGTATATTATTGGACCAACTCCTTTATTTGATAAAGGGGATAAAAATTTGGACAAATTGTGAGGAAGTTAGAGTCTCTTTCCCATTGATGTCAAAGGGGGGAAAAAGTGCAAATGTTTTATATAATGTTAGAAAGAGTAGAGCATGTGTCCAAGTTGAGTTTAGGGAAATGTTTTGTTGCCTAAGGGGGAGTAAGTTTGGTTTGAATATTTTAAGCTCAAGTTCATCAGAAGCCAATGCAAGCAATGCCAAAGAAGGAACAAAGTATTATAAGATCAAAGAATTTAGTTTGACATCAATGCCAAAGTGTGATATTCTTGGCCATATGATTTTCATTGATGTAAAAATGGGCATTATGGATGTCACTGATGTCAGAGAATTAGGTAAGATTGATGGAAAGAAGAGCATGTTTTAAAAGTTACATAGTGCAAAGTTTTCATGCTTTTATAGAGACCTTTTTTGGACCACTTAAAGAGTAATTAATATATCTGATATGGGTTTTTCAATATCATATTAAATATATGGTTTGTAGGTTCAATTGAGAATAAATGAGCTTAGAATTGATTTATATTTGCTCTAGGACATTATAGGGTTTCTCAGTTAAACCCTAAAGGTTTAAGCCATGGAATTCATAGGCAATTTCTATTTTTATGTTGACTATAGATTGGAATTGGTTACTTAAGTTATAAATTAAGTATTCCTCATC
>JARHVA010000660.1:1180000-1252500 GCA_037957365.1 Torreya grandis
AGATTCTATGTGTAGGTTATTATTGGGATACAATAAAATCTAAATATTGTGCTTATGATAAAAATTGCATACCTTGTCAAAATCATGGTGACCTCATACATATCCCTTCTAAAGCTTTGTAACCTATTACCACACCTTGCCCATTCTCTACATGAGGGTTAGACCTCATTGGAAAAATAAATTCTAATTCATTTGATGTCCACAATCATATCATTCCCACCAATGAATATCATACCAAGTGGGTAGAATAAATTCCCTTAACATATGTCATTGATAATAATATTACCAAGTTTATATTGAACCATATTATTTTCCATTTTGGTATCCCATCCTCTATCATCTCTAATAATATAAAGTCATTCAAGAATAAATAATTCAAGGCCATTTATAATACCAACCATATCAAGCATAAATGGTCCACTCCATATAACCTACAAGGAAATGGACAAGTAGAGGAAAAAAATAAAATAATTATCTTAGTCCTAAAATTCATTGTCAATAAAATTGGTCATGACTAGCATAATCAAATTCATCCTACCCTCTAGGCATATTTCACTAGCATCTGCACACCCATGGTGGAAACTCCATATTCACTTGTCTATGGAAGTGAGTATATTCTACCTATAAAATTAAAGATTTGATGTTTTTTCATATCCCTACAAAATATTATTGATTATGAATCCTAACACATTTCATGCCTCAGTGATTTGTATTTTATTGATGAGAAATGTTTCAATGCCTTAAACCATCTACAAGTCTATCAAAACTACATCTATCATAGATCTAATAAATAGATAAAATCTAGGGAGTTCAAAACTAGAGATATTGTTCTAAAGGATAACCAATGGAATATTAATGTTAAGAGGGAAAATAAAGAAAATTTTGAACCCAATTACTTGGGCTCATATGTCATTATTTCCAAAAATGGATCAAGACTTTACAAGTTGGCCATAGAAAATGCATATCAGCTTGATAAACCTATGAACACCATGAACCTTAAAAGATTTTATGCCTAACTTATTATAATTTTATTATTTATATCTTAGGTGTCAAAAAATAAAATTAAAATGTCAAAAAAATGAGAGAAAATATTACATCCATAAGTGAAATCTAGTTTACTGGCACTTTGGGAAACTAACATGTTGAAAGCCATGTTTTTTATACCATGAATAATCTATTGTCTATATTCACCATACTTAGTTGGGGACATCCCATTTTAGTTATTAATTTTACATTCCCACATTGTCACTTGTCTCACCATCCATTTCATAGTATTTTAGCTTAAGCATTTATCCTTATATTTATGTAACTATATTCTTTTTCATGTTAGCAGAATGTATTATATATGACCAACTTTGTCACATCCTAGCTATATTTAAAATCATGTGTTATCATTCACTTGTTCACTTTCTTAGGAGGGAAAGTGCACAAATATTCATCTACACAAAATAATCACAATTAAACCATTTTTCTAGAGTAATATCCCCACATGAACTTTGTCTTAGGTGGATTATGTATGTATTTCTTAAATACATGGGGTCTTTAAGGTCGGTTTAGCCATTGTCATCCATATCAATCCCATTCCCTAAGGCATTGATTCATTATTTCCAAATCTAGCATGTGAATTTTATAGGATTAAAACTGTATCCTAGTATATGTGAAATAATTAATGTGGAAATAAAACAACATACAAAAAACAACTCAACAAGAGAGAACACATTACATAAGATACATGTGGTAACCCTGCTAAACTAGCAAAGGAAAAACCACAGGGCAAAGGTAGTATATAAACTTCATATTACATCATAAAATACACTCTTAGAAAAAAATCCTTGTATTAACTCCTTTAAAGTGCTAATAACCAAGAAATCAAGTGATCCAAGCTTACAATCAAGCCTTCTAGGCTCTAACCTCCAAGCTACAACATGAAACTCCATCTAATGATAACACCATAGCATCCAAGGTGAGCTACAAGCATAAAAATCCATTTCCATGCTTACATCAAATAATATAATGCTTAATATCAAATTATATAGGTAATCCAAGCATAACATAACCTTCCAGTCCCTAACCTCAATGATCTCTATGCTTCCAACAAACTAGGTGATCTATGCTCTCATCTAAGCCTTACAAACTCTAACCACCTAATCATTAATGATACTTATAACCTAATCATATAGGTGAGATAAGATTACAATCCTTCTAAGATCAAACCATATAACTTGTAGTCCTAAGCTTTGAATGTATCCTCAGAGGGAATCCATAATAAACTCTAAATGGATTACAAAATAAAGGAGAAAGCATGCTAATAAATAACATTTAGAATGAGAATAAGAGGGGGAGAGAAACTTCATAGTGGCCCAAAAAATTCTCTACATTTTAGTGGGTTAATAGTGATCCTTAGTGTAATTTTTACCTATGTGCCAAAATTCATCAAAAATGGCCCTCCACTAGACAAGATCTAAGGCCACCTTCATGTGGCTCCAAAATCTACATGCCACTTCCACAAGTGATTCCAATCACTCAATAGTGTTCATCTTGTCTTGATCTCCAATGTAAAAAAAAGTGGATGATCCACTTTAGGAAATATATAAGCCACCCTATATGACTCCAAATATGGTGCCCCACTTATAAATGTGAGGCCAATCATCAACAGTGATATTCATATCTTCTTCATCCATGTGCATGCATAAGTCCAAAAGGTGTTGTAATCACCTTTTAAATTTTCCACACATGTGAATCATGGTTCCATTTTGATATTCATATTTTTCATAACATGACAAACCACATGTAACCACTAGGGACAAAACCCATGTCTTTTAGTGGAGTGTTATGCCCCACACATGGAAAATCATCTTGATTCACACTTATGACCCTACATGGGCCTATAAAACACCACCTTCATGTGATATCACTTATATGCCACATCATATACATCACCTATAGACCACACCACCTTGAAACACCTACATACCACATCATCCACATCCCATGTCATCATGAATAGTGACCATGAATAATGTCAATTAATAGTGACTATGAATAGTATTCATGAATAGTGAATGTGAATATTGGATTTATACCCAATAATATCTCACTTGAAGTAAATATACACAAGACTTACCACACCTACATATTATACAATATAGTTACTATCAATGCCAACTATTGCCCACATAACAAGCTCAGTAAAAGTTTTTTGCAATACTAAAAATTCTCTTCCCTAACTGACTTTGTCAACATTTGCTCTTAAATAATAAATTTTTAGCACTTGAAGTTAATCCCAATTTACAATAGACCCATCCTTATTCAAGATTTTTCTATGAACTACTCATTACTCCCACTGCTTGGAACTATTTGGTCTAGTATAAACCATGGCATACATGAGGCTTTCCTACTCTTGATGAATACAATACATAGGACAACCATGTCTTGTCCTCTATTTTAGGACACTTGGGAAGACATCTAACAACTTGAAAGAAGTGGGGTACTAACTAGTTTCATCATTTTGCATTCTAAAATAATAAATAACCTTCTCCACATATTTTTAAATGACATAACTAGATCTTTCTTGATTTATGTCTAATATGCATCTCCATCCTTGGTTTTTCACTTTCATCTCATCCTAGTCACCCATGCCATCAAACTATTGATCATCATTATGTTGGGGCTTTAACCAACATGCCATCAATCCATAGAAGAAACATATGTTAAAATATTATCTAGCCATGAAGGTACTATTGTACTACATCCACATATTTACTATAACTCATATAGTCTTCATTTATATAAACTAACAACTCTTTACCTCATACACATAACCCTCTAAATACTTCATCTCATCATGAGATCACTATGTAGGAACCCAATTGCTCTAACCATGAAAAATAACAAGTGCACACTACACTCTTGATAGTATTTAACAATATGAGAAAGAGTAACCTATTATAAATCAACACCTAGGTTCATCACATAACAAACCTCTACCAATCATGCTCAACATGGAACCTTTCAATAGTTCCAAGAAAGTCATTGTACTACTTAGTACATTACAATACCTATCATATTTTTGAGCTTGGAGTCAAACTACATCCTTCTCTACCACATGTTCAACACATGTCCTTCTCCTTTCATGGAGCCTTACGTCATATTTTTTCTTCTTCATCACAAACTGTTTCAACAAGTATAGATTTACATTTCGTGTACCTCCTCCTTTACATGGATTTCTAAACATCTCATCTAACACACTGTGGTAGTACGATCCCACAATTTATATCCCTTCACTACTTGATAAACACAAGATGATACATTCCTTATCATCACCCTCCATATTCACTAATGGAGACCAACTTACTCCATCACAAGTTGTACAATTTCTTCTTCAACATGAACACTGTGTTGGTGTTGATCTACCTAGTAAAACTTGTTCAAGTTTTCCTCCAATCTCCATCTACATCTCTCACAAAGAGAAACACCTACCATCCAATATTTTTTTATTTCACATCTTTTTCTCTCCACTTTTAGCTCCCACTTGCACAAACTAGCCAACAACCATGACTTTGATACCACTTTTTAGGATCTACATGCATTCATGGCTCAGGTACCAATAGCTAAAACCTAACTCTGATACTAATATTAGATTATGTTTTGGTTCATGTTGATTAATTTAACCATAAGTAAAGCTAGGATAACCCCTTATATAGGGCCTCCTAGGGTGTAAAATGTATATCATGGTCTTAATGAGGTTAAACATTATGTTTTCACCTTTGTCACATTTGTTTCATGGTCTCGTGTCATCCTAAGGTCACATTTTGAGTCATTTAATGAGGTAGTATAGTTTATACAAGAGGAAAAGTCTTTCAAAGGAATATCTAACATCCCATATGTTAGGTTCATATCAGATATGGTAGTTTTGAATTGACAATTGTAAGTTAAATATGGAGAAGAGAAGATCAAGTAGTTTTAAAGGAGTTTCAAGTAATTATATATCTTGTACAATAGTTATGACATGTGGGAGACTTCAAAAAGTGTCTATCAAGATCCCCACATCTCACTTCCATGCTCAAGTAGCCTTGACAAACCAGAAATGTTAAAAACTAACCTCATTCTCTCATCACTCCCTTGGACAAGCCAAAAAGGTCAACTAATTTCTTCTTGGTACAAAGATGGGGTCATGATTTAGATCAAATGGTTTTTGTGAGTGATAGTAATTTATGTGTTCTAAAAATTCATATTCATATTTCCAAGTTTCGTGGCCTATGCCTCATGAACCAATGGAAAGAAAGTAAGTGCCTCCAAGTTGCCTACACATCCCCAATGGCTTCATGTTTCTTATTTATTTGAATTTTTACATGAAAATCAAGTCATTTACATGATCTTGTAGAGTATGATCATCCTTCTCATGAGGTTTTAGTTTAGTTTTCACATGTGGAGGTGAATAAGTTGGTAGGATCACTCTCATTTTTCTAGTAGAAGACTCCATTATAGTTTGCAGATAAAGTTTCAATAATTGAAAGGCATATCTTCCTATGTTGGTCTCTATAAAAAAATTTATATGTGTGTTCAGTCCCTCATAATCATGAAGATAAATTATTCTTTTGGAGGTTGAGTCTCAAATCGTAGCACTTGGTGAAGTCAAAGGTCTAATAATTACACTCAATCAGGTTTCCATTCAATTTTCACATACAGCCAAGTGGATCTAAGCCCTATTAAATCATTTTGATGACACATGAAGTTTTTAAGACTATGAGATGATTTTAAGGTGGAAAAAATAAGACAAAGTTATTTGAAGTGGTTAGAGATTGGTTGTGAGAACCAATTCCATATACATAATCTTATATCTTTAGACCTATAGATAGTCACCAATAGTGTTTTAATGACAACACCATAAAGGTCTAAGTATTTTTGATATGAATGTGTTTGAGCTCAATGGAAATATTCAATGAGTTATAGGAATGTAGAAAGCATGAAGGTAACAATGGTGAGGCCATAATATGGCAAATAGACCTAGAATCATGTCTATAGGTTAAAAAAGTTACAATTGAGAAGTTTTACCTTAACTTATCTGAATGAGGATTCTAATTTACACTATGACATTCTATGGTGAAGTGAATTAAGGTCTAGATAGACCTAGTAGTTTCCATATTGTAGCTCCAGCCTAAGTATAATTATTTGACAAAATAAAGTGGTTGTTTGATTAATAGAGATATATTTGAGTGGTTTCTAACTTATACAAGTTTGGACATGAAACACTCAATTAGTATTGTGTTGAGACAACTAATAGTAACCCAACTTGTAGTGACCTATAGTTGTGAGTGATACTATGGTATTTAGGCTTTAGATTAACTCATATAGCTATGAAATGGTCTATGTAACCTCAATAGGGATCAAGGAAGGTGAAGTTTAGGATTAAGAGACACACCATCACCTACAAGAATCACATGATTCCTTAAATGCAGTATCTATAGTTTGATTATAGATCTATAGAGTTGATGGCAAGAGATAAAAAGTTGAGAGATTTGTAGATATAGATGTTTATCCAATATTTGAAATGAAAAAATGATCTTAGAAATAATCAAAATAATATGACATAGTATTATTTTTGGAATCAAAATCACTAAAAGGGGGATGAATAGTATCCTTTCTTTTTACTTAACATTATTAAATAATTAGACTAATCTAGAGATATAACAATGAATAAATAACCATTCATGTGATCATGAAGAAAGACATCAACACATGAACATAAGGGATATGTTGTAAAACCTCATGGGGGATAAAACCCATTGACACACCACTTGTACTATATTCCTATAAGAAATGGATCAAGATTTGGTGAGGCACTAACCCCACAAGGAGCACCAACCCCTCACTAGTCAAGCACCAACTCAACTAGTATTTTAGCAAACTCCAACTTTTAAGGAGGAACCAACCATCTAAGTGACTCAAAACCAACTTATCCACTTTAAGGAAACTTATTAAAGTATCAAAATTCAAGGTATATCCCACTCCCTCTTGACTAAGTACCAACTCAGCCAAGACCAACTTGATCACTTTCGTAACACCTTGTTTCTCAATCAATAGATGGTGACCTCTTTTACAAAATTTTATTTGATATATATATTTCAATAAAATAGGAACACATATATAATTAAACTTTTATGGTATCTAAATCAACAAAATATCATTCCTTTAATCTCTCAAACTTCATCTTCCAACAAGCAAATATTCCCTTCTACTTCGCTCAAACATCCTTCATATGGCTTGATTAGGTCATATGAGCTTACTCATCATAATCAAAACTTATTATGGATTTTCATGACTGACATTTCCTCCCCTTTTAATTTATACATGACCTCATTCTTCTCCTAAGGTTTCTATTTTATTCACTTCCACTCTCATTACATAACTAGCCCAAATATGCCTATTATACCTTGTACTTATATAAATCACTAAAAACTCAAACTATTGGTCAACCAAGACATTAATAAATTAGGGATATACCAAAAACATGTCTTATAACATGTTAAAAATATTAATAAATCAATAATTAATCACCATTATGTCTACTAAACTCACTTAGACCACCTTCTCTTCTAAGGCCTACTTAGAGACCTAATGCATTAGGTCTATCTCAAGAAACACATTACACTAATCCTTATTGAAACTTATTGAGAATTAAAAAAACATTAATGAAAAACTTAAAACATAAATAAAATATACCCCTACTAACATCCATTTATTTCCATACCACCTTTTATTCCAATTAACTCCTTGAACCACACCATTAGGCCCACTCACAATGAGGCTTCGTCACTGCCGAAAAGTCAATCAACCAAAACTGAAGCATACACTCAAATTTTAAATATAAACATATAAAAAAATCACATTTATATTACCTCCATTACCTTACATTAAACCCTAAGTCCATTATATTTCACAATATAGAATAAAAGACCTCAAACTGATCATCTTCATATGCTCACTCAGAACTAAACATAGGCTTCAAAACCTAGTCAAGAACCTTTGACATTTATACACTTAATAGGAGTTTATAATTAATATAAATTCATTAAAATTAACCTATTTTACTTCCATAATAACCTTAAATAAATATATCACAAGATCTAGTGTCGACCATTGGTCTTGCAGACCAATTTCTTGAACTTCTCTCTCACAATACTTACATGACTAGATATGCCATTTTGGCTTCCATATAATAACCTATTCAGGTGAATTTTAATATTATTTAAATAATTTATTGGTAATATAAATCCTAAAAAAAATAAATGTGTTCAATATACATTGACTCCTATCATAGAGTCTTAAAGTCTTCACTTCATCTTGCATACCCAGAATTGTCATTCTATCTTGAGAACTAGTCATGGTGAATATCCATTCCAACAACTATGTAGACACATTTATTAAATATTTATAATTTTTTTTTATCCCACTATACCTATAAATAACTCTTATATATAAAAAAATCATAGTCTTATTAAAATAATTCAACTTGCAGACCCATTACAAAACCTTATTATACACAATCTTAACTCATTCAGATAGGTCATTTTCATTTAAGAAATTTCACATTAAATAATGATCACCAATATCTCTAAAACATATTTCAATTTCATAAAATTCCCAGAACATTCCTCCATGAACTTATAAGCATTACTCTTTCATGATAATTTGATAGGAACCTTCAACTTATCTTCACCTATATTTGCACTAAACTGCTTCACTAGGCCTGATAGCAATTGGTCATACTGTAACATCAATTTTTCACACATTTATAAATACACCAACTCATAAAAATACATGGGAATAAAATATAAGTCACAATATTCAACCTCCATTCATTGTGTAACTTTGAATTAGGTAATCCTACATGTTATATGAACTTTTGAGAAATGAGGGATTTCATGTAACTTCCACTCACTCTCCTAAACACTTAATGCCACATATAGGTACCTATAATAGTATTATACATGATAAAATCACCAAAATAGGTCAACCAAACCATTGTGAGCCATTTCTAACAAGATCTTCCAAATCAGGTCATTATGAAGATTTACAGAGGGTTTTAGACCCATTTCCATTCTTAAAATTTGTTCATAGAAATATTCCCATAAAACCAATTTATAATTATTAAAAAAAAATTATGACACCTTTACATCTCTCCTTAAAATATCAACTTCCCATGCAATAGTCACACATACCAACAAGCATGAAAAAGTCCTTCTCGAGTCTTCATTTCTTTATTTTGCACACATAAGAGACCTTAAAACTCATTTTCATGATTTATCCTTTAACTTAGGACCTAAAAATTCACCAAAATACTTTAAAAATCATTTCTAACCTCAATCCAAGCTCAAATAAACTCAAAATCTTCCAAACTTGATCATGACACCTCTTTCTACCACCTAGGGTCTTAAGACTAGGTCTATGAGAAGACCACTAAAGAAAAGCATACCCCTTTGGCTCACTTTGAGAGTCATGTGACTAAATTAAAACCTCTCTCACATTCTCTAACACTTAATTATACAATTTAAATCTCATCCATATCCATATCACCACTATCATGCCTTTACAAGTCATATGCATGTTTAAGGACTAGTCCATCATATAGACCTACTATGCACCATAACACTTTGAGATCTTCAAGACACCTATGGTATCTCACTACTCACCTCTATATATTTGAGATATTATCCAAATCATTTCCCATATTTCTCCTTTGACCAAGTCTCTTTAGACCATATAATTCACTACCTAATATTGAACTATCCTTCTTTAAACACACAAGACATGAAGAAAATCTCTCTCTCTCTCTCTCTCTCTCTCTCTCTCTCTCTCTATCTCTCTCTCTCTCTCTCTCTCTCTATCTCTCTCTCTCTCTCTCTCTCTCTCTCTCTCTCTCTCTCTCTCACTCACTCATGAAGTAATCATACTTATATCAATAAGACACCTTCTTGTGATCCAAAACTTGACCTCAGTGTTCTCAATTATATTACATCAAAGACAAATATGACCTTAAATATCCTTCTAAACATCAATGATAGTGCATAAACATATGACATTAGTGATAAATTTCAATAATATCCCCCTTTATCATTGATGAAAAACTATAAATGAACTAATCATTCTCAAACTATACTTCTCTTCAACAAATTTCTTCTCTCTCAACCTGAACAATCAGGAACTTTCTCCCATATGTACTTTGACCATCAAGAACTTTCTACCCTTTGAAATTAATGACAAATGTAATATACACTCTCACAAGGTCATCCACACATATTCCACTAATCTTTGGACCTGACCACTCAAAAAACCAACAATATCCCCTTTTTTCCATACATAATTATGTTCAAGCTTCTCAATCCATCATGGCTTAGATCACTTAAAATCATCTTCATGGAAACACATGGTTAAATAGGTCTTGTTAAGAAAAACACATAACTTATATTATCCTAAGGCCTATAAACATATTCATGTCATGACCATCAATAACTTTATCCCCTTTTGAAATTAATGACAAATGTCATAAAAACTCTCACAAGGTCATCCACACATATTCTATCGATCCTTAGACCTGACCACTCACAAAACTAATAAGATCCCCTTTTGTGTATACAGACTTATGTTCAATCTTATCAATCCATCATGGCTTATATCACTTCAAATCATATTCATAGAAACACATGGTAAAATAGGTCTTGTTAAGAACAACACATAGCTTATATTATCCTAAGGCCTCTAAACATATTCATGTCATGAAAAAAAATCCATTTATGATCTTATGAGTTCATATTGACATCAAAATAACATTTCAACTTATGGCATAGACTCTAGAGAGACACCACTATAACATTTTTCAAGATTATTAGAAAAATGTCATGCTATAGGAATGATTACTTTCAAAACTTTGTTTATCACCTTTAGGGCACAGCCAACTTGTAATCTCACTCTTAGAACTAGATCTAGACCATGGATCAAATGATCAACACTTTCTACCTTTAAAGGCATTTGTATTATAGATCGATATTCAACTCTCATACCTATATTTTTGTCTTTGTTATTTAGGCATCACCTTGCACTCAAACAAGGATTAAAATCGTGATACCTATTGTAGTAAACATTGCAATAAATCCATCTAACACTCCACTGATATATATAGGTAAAATAAGATCCATTTTCATCATTATCATTAACATTAAGGTTTATATACACAATAATCCTTGAAACCCTCATACCCTTGTTCATCATGTATTTTAGATAGTTATTCATAATTGGAATCAATCTGACCATTTACAAGCACTAACAAAAGGTTTAAGACCTTAAGAACACATCCAAGTACTTTTATTGTCCATCCAAAGTGACCAAAATCTTCACACCACTTAACAATTCATTCATGTCTACCAAAAACACAAACCTTAAGCACATTCGTCTTTCATTGAGATTTTATTACACAAAGGTACACTTTCATAACATACTCAACACATAAAACAAGGATATAATAAGGTAACAACATCATCCAATACTTAGGACATAAATTCAAGACCAATAGAGAGGTTCTAAATCCACTTTGGTTATCTTAGGTTTTCTAATCAACAACATAGTCAACAAACTCTTAATTTGACCTATAATAAATGCACCTATATATACATCCAAGTCTCCAAATCAATTTTAGGATAATATATAGGAAATCTACTTCAACTTTACTTTTTACACCAACATTTTTTGACCTATTCCATGGCTTTTATAGGTAGAAAAATGCTCTCATGTTTATGCACAATCATTTGAAATCAAACCCCAATGGTTATATTTTTGAAATCCCCATGAATATTTCTCAAAGCATAAATTTAACGACCTCTAACACATCACTACACATAGGAAAAACTTTGGAAGCTCATAACATGAGCTATAGAATACATCATGATACCAAACTTTCAGGGAAGGATCTTGACTCTACAAAAAACACCTCAATGAAATCCTTTAAATATATTTGAATTTATATTACATATAATAAATGCATAAAAAATGGCATCATCATACTTATAAGATGCTCAATGATAGTCTAGTTTCTCTTAAGCTAGAATGACACTTTTTCTCTCTCTAAAGGATCATGATAAACATTAGAACCTCATAAATTCATATATGGAACCTTCATAACTTATTTTATCACCTAAAATACCTTCAAACACTCTTTTCACTCGAAAACAACAAATAAATCTCCCTGAGTCTCTAAAGCATCTCACACATGTTCCCCTTATAACCATGCACACCTTGGTCTAATTGAATTTGATAAATCTAACCAATATCTTACACCATTATCTATAATAAGATAGACCTTTTATACCACCTTGGAAATCCCCTAATTAATTTAGGAATACTTTCAAACAAATTAACTACTTCAACCTATCTTCCCATTATCTCATCATACAGTCCTCTATGCAAACCTCAACCATGAACTAGATCATGAAAACAAGTACAATTCTTATTTGTTTTCAAATTATCTCTTTTTATATTGAGACTTATGCAAACACCTTCTTTTCATTCAACATCTCCCAAGACTCAATAAGCATCCACCAAGATTTTTTCTTCCACAAGTTGATAAACACACTAATCTTGCAGCTCGTATTCACAAGCTTAGCCATCTTGTGCTTCTAGGATCACCTTAAAGTTGTTAACCCTTCTCCATAGTACTTAATATAATACCAATTATTATAATTACAATAACTGAGAGGGGTGTATGGTGAATCATTATCCTAAAACAATCCTTTCTTTCCACTTAACATGATTAAACAATTAAACTAATCTAGAGATATAACAAATCATAAACAATCATTCATATGCGCATGAATAAATATATCAACACATGAAAACAATATATATGTGGGAAACCCTCATGGGGGATAAAATACACTAACACACCACTTGTAATATAGTCCTATAAGCAATGGATCAATATTTAGTGAGGCACCAACCCCATAAGAAACACCAACCCCTAACTAGTCAAGTAACAAATCAACTAGTATTTTAGTAAGCTCCAACTTTGAAGGATGTAAAAACCCCATAAATTACTTATCATCAACTCAACCACTTAAATATAACTTATAAAAGCATCAAACTATAAATCAGCTCCCACTCCCTCTTGAATAAGCACCAACTCAGCCAAGACCAACTTGATCACCTTCATAACACCTTACTACTCAATCAATAGATGGCAACCTATTATTCATCTTTATATCTAATCTATATCATATCATACATCATGAACACATATCTAATAAAAATTGGATGGTATCTATATCAACACAATATCACTCCTTCATCACTCTCAAATTGTGTCTTTAAATAAGAAAATTTGCCCTTCTACTTCACTCAAACAACCCTCATATGGCTTGATTAGGTCATATGACCTTATTCATCATGCTCAAAACTTATGATGGATGTTCATGACTGATCATTTAATCTAATATGAATTTTTATATGACCTTATTTTTATCTTCGAGTTGTTATTTTATTCACTTGCACTCTCATTACATAACTAGCCCAAATAAGCCTATTATACCTTGTATTTATACCAATCAGTAGAACATTCACACTCTTGGTTAGAAAAGGTATTAATACATTAGGTTAAGAACCAAAAAAATTCTTAGGAAATGTTACACATATTTTCTAATCCAAAATGAATCACCACTAGGTTATCCAAACTCACTTAGACCACCTTCTCTTCTTATATCTACTTAGAGACCTAATGTGTTAAGTTTATCTCAAGCAACACGTTACATTAATCCTTCTTGAAACATATTGAGACTTAACACACACAAATTAAACACTTCAAAAATAACTCAAATATAGCCCTAATAATATTGATTTATGTTCATACCACCTTTTAGTCTAATTCACTCCTAGAACCATACCATTAGGACTACTCACAATTATGCCTCCTCACTACTTGAAAGTTATTCAACCAAAATTGAAGCATACACACAATTTTTAAATATAAACATATAAATAAATAACATATATAAGAACTAAGTGACCTTAGGTTCAAACTCAAGTCCATTAGCTTTCACCATATAGGGCAAAAGATTGCAAACTAATTATCTTCGTATGCTCACTCAAAACTATACACAAGCTTCAAAACCCAATCAAGAACGTTTTACATTTATCCCCTTAATAAGATCTTATAATGAATAAAAATTAACCTATGATACCTATATAACAACCTCCAATGGATAGATCATAAGATCTAGTGCCAACCATTAGTCTTGTAGACTAATTTCTTGAACTTCTCTCTCATAATCCTTACATAGCTAGATAGGCCATTTTGGCTTCCATATAACAACCTCTTAACGTGAATATAAGAATTATATAAAGAATTTATAGGTAATATACATCCTAAAACCATCAACATGTGCACCAGATACATTCAATCATATTATAGAGTCACAAACTCTTCACTTTATCTTGCATATCTAGAATTATCATTTTGTCTTGAGAACTAGTCATGGTGAATATGCATTCCAAAACCTATGTAAAAACATTTAGGAACTATTTATACATTTTAATATTCCATTATAACTATATATCCCTCATATATACAAAAACATCATGGTATTATTTTAATAATTTAACTTGTATACCCATTACAAAACCTAACTACACATAACCTTAACTCACTCAAATAGGTCATTTTGGATTAAGAGATTTCACCATAAGTATTAATAACCAAGATATATAAAACATATTTAAATTTCATAAAATTACCAAACCACTCCTCCATTCACTTAAAATCATTAATCCTATATGAGAATTTGATAGGAACCTTCATCTCATATTTGCCTAGATTTACACTAAACTACATCACTAGTGTTGTTAACAACTAGCCATCTTATAAAATCAAATTTTCACAAATGAATCATTATAAAAGCTCATAATCCTACATTTTCACAAAATATAATTCAAAATATTCAACCTCCATTAATTGTATAACTTTGACTCAGTCAATCTTGCCTATTATATCAAATTTCCAAGAAATGAGGGATTTATTATATCTTACACTCACTCTCCTAAATAATTAGTGCCACCCATTCACAAAAATATATCAACCAAAATATTCTAATCCATTTCCAATAATATCTTCTAAATCAGGTCATTATGAGGGTTTAAGGAGGGTTTTAGACCAGTTTTCATTCTTAACATTTCTTCATAAAACTTTTCCAATAAAACCAAATACTAATGCTTGGAAAAAATTCTTATTACCCTTTTCCATATCTCATTAAGATCTCAAATTCCTATGAAACATTCACAAATACCAACAAGCATGAGAAAGTCCTTCTTGAGTTTTCATTTCTTGATTCTACACACATAACAGACATTCAAACTCATTTTCATGTTTTCTGCTTCATCTCATGACCTAAAAATATACCAAAATACTTGAAACATAATTTAAAACCTCAATCCATGTTCACATTAGGTAAAAATCTTAAAAACCTAATCATGACACCTCATTCTGCCACATAGGGTCTTACGACTAGGTCTATGAGAAGACCACTAAAGAATATCATACCCCTTTAGCTCACTTTGAGAGTCATGTGACTAACTAAACACCTATCTAACATGACATAACACTTTATTATATAATTAAAATCTCATACATATCCATATCACCACCATCATGCATTTATAATCCATATTCATGCTCAAGGACTAGTCCATTATATAGACCTACTATGCACCATACCACTTTGAGATCTTCAAGACACCTATTATAGCTCACTACTCACCTCTAGATATCTAAGATAGTATATAAATCACATCCCATCATTATCCTTTTAAAAAATATCCTTATACCATGTACATCACTACTTAAGACTGAATTATACTTCTTTGAACACACAAGACATGAAGACAATATGTCTTTCTCATGAATCAGTCATCCTTATATCAATGATCCACCTTCTTTTAAGCCAATACTTGACCTCAAGCCTCTCAAGAATATGACATCAAAGATAAATCTCACCTTAATAATCCTTATATACAATCGATGATAGTGCATAATCATATAACATCAATTATAAATTTCAACAATTCTCACACAAATATACACCTATAGGAATCTCATTTTCCTAAGAAGTGTCACATATAGTCTAACTATAGTCTATTGTCTAGCCTAGTCAAATGACATATGTGAAATTAGAAGAGTTGTATAGATGTAAGATGGAAAACATGTTGAGACCACTCATCATAGTGGTAAGGACACATTAAAAAGTGCTCTCAATAAGTAAATATATTAACCTATACTAATAACTCAAGCCTCTTAGACCCAAATAGAATTTTGTGCACAATCCTCACAGTCCCATAAGACTATCTTAAGGATTTGAAGTTTTGTGGAGTCTTGAAGCATGACCATGTGGTGAAACTTGGTAAAGATCATCTTCAAGACCAACTAAAGACATCCATGGCCTCTATTTGGCAAGGAAAATAGGGGAGATTCACTTTGTTTTATATCAGATAAAGGGCACTCTATAAGGAAGAACACCCTACAAGTTTGGTACATGAATGAAGAAAGGGATGAAATGAAGATTTTTGGAACACACTATAATATTTTGGAATAAAAATAACTAAGATGGGGGTGAATCAATATTTAAAACCTATCCTTATCAATTTAACTTAAACAATCATGAATCATTCAAATAAACACTTATATCTAGCAAGCATAAGCACCTTTTCACATGAGCATGAAACATATGAACACAACATATATGTTGGAAACCATAAAGTTAAAACCCACTGATATTTTTAAATGTAATAAACTCCTATAATACAAATACCAAATTTAGTGAAGTTCCCACTTCGCATTGAGCACCAACCCCAACTAGTTAAGCACCAACTTAGTTAGGCTTTTATTAAGCACCAACTTGCAAGGAAGCACCAAAACCCTAAATAACTAAAAAAAAACTCATCCACCTAATTTATTTGATAAATTTTAGGAATTTTTATTTATCAACCAAGTAGTGATGACCACCAATTTAGCTCTTCACACACTTAGCCCTCTCAAACTACCTTTTAGGCCTCTTTGCTCAATTAGGTCTCTTAAAGACTGATTAGGTCATATGACCTTGATTCTCATACAAATAGACTATATAAAATATTCATCACTAAACCTATGCACTCCTCTTATGTTCTATAATACCTATTTATACTCTATAATATGTTATTTTGTTTACTCACACTCTTCACTCACTTATATGCCTAAAACCACCTTATATTTACACAAGTCTCTTGTTCATATATTTATTGGCCAACCAAACACCCTTAACCTCTTAGGTAATCCATGTAAAATGCCTTATGATATGTTATAAACATTAATCAAATATTATTTAAGTACCTTTAGGTCTAACATACCTTAATTAGGCCTCATTTCATCTTTAGGTCTCATGGAGACCTAATCCATTAGGTTTACTTTAGGACATGTTACACTTTGCCTTCTTTGGAACACATTAAAACACCTCACATGGTAGTATAATATCATATTTCACTCAAATAAACCCATGTTAATCTCATCTAGGCTTCATAACACTTGTTAGATTCAACCACCACTTGAATCACACCATTAACACTGTTCATAATTAGGCCTATGCATACCCAAAAAGTTTGTCTTGAACAACTCAAGCATAAACATAATTTTTCCACATAGACATGTAAATAAATAAAATATAAATAATGTACATGACCTAAATATCATAAAAATATGATTTATAGTTCATAACTAAAAGTATACATGTTTAAACTCTTCTCTACAAGATGTTCGCTCTAAACTACCAACTAGCCTCAAAATACAGTCATGGAAACCTAAAATTATAACAAGATACATGGAATATATCTTAGGATATATTATAAAAATTAATAAAATTTTGTTTTATTACCTTTACGTCTAACATGCCTTAATTAGGCCTCATTTCATCTTTAGGTCTCATGGAGACCTAATCTATTAGGTCTACTTTAGGACATGTTACACTTTGCCTTCCTTGGAACACATTAAAAAACCTCACATGAAAGTATAATATAATATGATACTCAAATATATTAATTTTAATCTCATCAAAGATTCATAATACTTGTTATCTTTAACCACTACTTGAATCAAATCATTAGCATTGTTCAGAATTAGGCTTGTGCATACATAGAAAGTCTATCTTGAACAATTGAAGCATAAACACAATTTTGAAAAAAAACATGGAAAAAAATCCCATATAAATAATATAAATTACCTAATGATCATAAAAATATGATTTATACTTCATAACTCAGAGTATATAGGCTCAAAGTCTTCTTTGTAAGATGTTTGCTTTGAACTCCCAACTAACCTCAAAACACAGTCATGGAAACTTGAAATTATAACACTTTTAAAAACACACTTAATGAATTAAAATTAATTATAATTATATTAAAAATTAATTATAAAAAACTTCAACAAAAATATCATAAGCTTTATTGGTAATTATTGGTCTTATAGACCAATTTGTTGTCTTCTGTACACACAGTCAAACCTGAACTAGTCAACTCCTTTTGGATTCAACATTTCAGTCACTTTTACTAAATATAAATTTTTATAAAAAGAATTTATAGAAAAAAAAATTCCCAAAAAACAACATCATGTGCATTATAAACTTCAACTCAGGTCATAGAGACTCAAACTCATCATTACAACTTGCTTACCTAGAACTATCATTTTACCTTGAAGTAAAGTCATGGTGACAATTAATTTCAACATATGTATGACCAATTTCAAATCATTTAAATGAATTTATGTGATCTTATGATATCATTAGGAAACACTCAGATATAAATATACCATGTTCAAATGAAAATATTATTCTTGTACACCAATCTCATGACCTTGTATCTCTTTGTCTCATCTGAACTAGACATGTCAACTTATGAGCAACATTTTCATCATATCCATTGACCTCCAAAAATTACATCCAACATTAACATGTACTAAAATTATTTAACAATGCCTTCAAGAAATTTTATTCATCCCTATTTCATGATAGCATATCCTCAATCATTTTCTCAATTCTACCTGAGCTTATCACTATTTGCACCATCAGTCTTGTTTACAATAGGTTGTCTTGGATGTCCATTTTATCACACCTAAGGGATATAACCTAACCAAAAACCATCATAGACATAAAATTAATGTCTCAAATTTTTCTTCCATCCATTTATCAGCTTTGAATTGGTTAACTCTAAATGTTATATCGAATCTTTAAGAAATAAGGCCATTGTTATAGGGTCCACTCACTCACCTGACTAACCAATCAAACATAGAAGTGAATAGGAGAGTTGAATACAACCTAAACTCACTTAAATATCCATACCAATCCATTCTAAGCACTTTATAACAAATTCTTTCATATTGGGCCACTCTTAGGGTTCTTAGAGGTTTTAAACCATCTTCCACTATTAGTAATCATTCATAAAGCTTAGTTCCTCATTATAGAAACTAATGCATATAAATTTGATCTAGTACCAATACCCATATACCAATAATATTTCAAGATCCCATGTAGATGTTACACATGATAAATAACACTTGAAAGTCCTTATCAAGTTGAGAACCTTTCATTTCATGCACTTGAGAGACCTCAAAACCATGTTTCATGCCTTTTATTTCAAACCATGACCTAAAAATTCATGTATATGATTTTAAAAAATTGAATCACCTTTTTAAAATATTATTTATTCAAAAATTCCTTGGAAACTGATCATGATACCTCATTAGGCCATGCTCTCACCATCTTGCTTTACTACACCTAAGTCTTCACACCTAATTAGGTCTTTAATTCACCTTCAAACTTTTTTTAAGATCTCAATACTTCAATTTCATACTCAAAAAACATCTATCATGATTATAAACATCCATAAATCCTTCATAGACCTTGACAATACCTCATGACACCTCATTATGTTATGTAAGGTCTAGAACTAATGTAGTTGTAGACTTGTAATTAAGGTCTTACCCATGTAGGCTCACCTTGAAACTCTATTGAGTGATAAAATGCCTCATATTAATGCTTAATAAACCTTATACAACCTATTATGCCTTTTTGCATCCATATCACTACACTGCTATGATTAAACCTTCTCACTAGGACTTTATAAGCTATGACTAGTGCCATGACTATGATTCTCAAGCACTTGAAGCTTGGTAACTGATCTTAAAACACTCTGTGATGATTATACACATTTCTCACATGCCTTACATGCTCCTAAAACAATTTAATACCTCCACACATACCTCTTCATGATCATCATGCACATGCTCATGATATGACTATGCTTCTCAAGACACCTTATACTAAAGAACTAGTACTCAAACATGCTTTAATGATCACTTGACCTAAACCTTGACATTAATAATAGAATAATAATTATATTGAATTCAAATTATCTCTTGTTATATGACTTAATTTTAATATTAAACACACAAGATCATGTCTCATAGACCACTCATAATGCATCTCTACTCTATACACCTTGACATCAATGACATCAACCTTGACATCAAATAACATCAACCTTGACATCAATGTCAACACTTATCAATGGAACAATGTGGAATGTTGATTTTAACATGAATAAAGGTGTAGAAGACTCTTTAGTCAGCATGAATACTTAGTGGTGGTCATATACACACAAGCACATAGTTAGGCCTAAAATTAGACCTAAACCCTATAGTTATCTAGACTAATCCATATGATTGCATGACCCTTACAATAAATTTGATGACCTTCATGGGAGAAATTAAGACATTTTGGAACCATTAGTTTGTATGAGACTACATAGAGGGGTAATTTTTGTCTTAAACTCACTTCAGGGGTGTCTAAAATGTAGTCAAGGAACTTTAAAGCCATATTCAAGTTTTCATACATGTACAAACTAACTAAATTGTGTGTCAATAACTTGGGGAGAGTTAAATTGGGTCTTATACCCAATTTTTTTTGGAATTTGTTCAAAATTTATAAGTCTAAATTTTTTTAATAATCATTTACAATCCAAGACACCTAAAACCCTCTTAAAACCCTAGTTTGGACTTGATGGAGAAGAAGAAAATGGTTTTGTCATATCATCACTTGTATGGATAGGGAAAATTTTTTGTTTATTTTAGGTTTTGATGCATTCAATAGGTATAAAAGAGAATTAACATGTGAAATTAATTAAATGAGATAAATATAAACTTATTCTAACTCCATATATTCATTTGTCATAATAGATAACTATGGGAATACCTCTACTACATAGATCACTATAGGTAGTCTAGGACGAATAGTGAAAATACAAGTGACTACCTAGTGAGAAGATGAGAGGTCTAATTTGAGATATTTTAAAGGTATAACTCATGTATTGGAAGGAAAAAATGTTATAAACAAGTTTCCTAACACCTCTTACATGTATTTATTTAATGAACTGCTAGTCACATTGATGACAAATGTGAAGATTGAGGTAGGAGGGATAGTAGGTGACTGCAGATGGTGAATACTAGTGCCATGAGAAAGACTATTAGTTAGGGAAGCATATTATGGCTTTCATATATATTTTCCGGCCTCCCTAAGCTATTGATTATGTTTCAAATGTTACTATTTTATTTTTGATCAGTCAAGTGATGCTTCATCATAAAGGTAGTTTTAAGAAGGCTATTTGAAGAGTCTTTAAGCCAGTTTGAAGAGTTTGTCATGATTTAGATGGAAAATTGTCTAATAAGACCTTAATTTTATATTATCCACTTAATTATATCATATTTTAACTATTTTATAAGTCTTTTCGCTTGGATTTATGACCTTTCCACTTCCCTTCTCTCTCCTCTCATATGCTCTATAAATGCAAGCCATTTTGGCTTTTGTAAAGTAATCCACACTTGGCATGATGAATCCCTACTAGTTTGAATACTATATTTTCCTTTGAAATATATATTTAAAATTTGGTTTTAGTTCATATTCTTCTTTTATAAGTGTGTGAAGTGGTCTATAATGGAATGTTAAGTGATAAGTATCTATCATTGCCTTCTCTTTGCTCTTCCATGTTTGATTCAAGTATTTCTCACTCTAACAAGTCACATGAAGTGTATTCAAGTTTATTATTATATATTTAAGTGTAAAGGGTATAATTATTGTCTAAAATCTGACCTCATGTTCACTCACCTTGATTAGTATAATGCATATAACCTCCATGTTTCAAATACTAATGTTAGAGAAACATAGGATGTTGAGACTAGTGTTGTGAGTCATGTTTCATAGTGTAATTATATGTTCATATAGTGGAGATCGTTTTGGTGTATCACCTCATTAGAGTATTTTATTTTCATACTCCTTATATCCCTTTTCATCCAAGTAAGATAGTAGTTTAGGTGATAAGCAAGCAAAGAAAAATCTGTGGAGCTAGCCCTTAAACCTAGACCTTTACATTTGTTATAGGTAACCCATAAGCCTAGAGGTAATATAATGTTTATCTTAATCTATAGTAGGCTTGAACAACCAACTCTAGGGTACAATATTAAGTAATAACAATTTTGGCAAGTCTGATTAGACTATTATCTTAAATACATCTTATCAAGGTAAATGTTGGTCTTGACAACATATTAGCTTCATATGGTGTTCTACTCAATTTTTTGTGACTCCATTTAAGGTAATATTTGGTTGTAGACCCATTTTATCATTTCTTCATTCATACTTCATGGTCCTTACTATGTAAACTACTAGTAGAGTTATCAATTCCATAAACCCACTCCTTCAAACTAAACTTCCTCTTGAAGTTCAACACCCTCAACCTATCTTGACATTTGAAGAGCAAGAAGATTTTGTAAGCCAAGAAGATCAATAGAGTGAAGAGGAACTTGAGGATAACATAGCTAGACAACATGAATTCCTAGCCTTTAACACTAAAAATCCCTTATAACTCAATTCATGTGATTATATACCTCCTAATTCTACCAAGATTGTTCCCACTTTTAATGAGGAAGGTTAAATCACCCCTAGTAAGCATATTAGGGACATCTCTAATTTATATAGATTTCATAATGTTACTAAAGTCAATATTATAATTAGGCTACTTTGCATGTCTCTTAGATGGAAAGTCCTTGACTGGTATAGGACATTGTTGAGAGGATGTATCACCACTTAGGATGATTTTGGGGAATTGTTGACCTTAATGTTTGAATAAAAACATGATCACACATCACTCATTCAACAACTCAATGTAATTAAAATAGATCCTAAGGGACTATGCATGACTTAAATGAGATATGTCAAAGAAATTGGCATAGGTTGCCTCCTCCCATGAGACCTCTTCCAATATTTGTCTTCCATACATACCTAAGGGATATTGGAACTGACATAGCCATCATTTTGTAGTCTATGGGTGGTTACACCTTACCTAAATATTATGACAAAGCCATTAGAGATGAGAATAGACTAATACAAGATGGTAAACTCCCCCTAAAAGTCTACATACCTCTTTTTCCCAACATGTATATTTATACTGAAAATGTTACTTCAATTCCAAATGCAAATACCAAGTCCAAAGTAGACCTAAAGATATCAAAAGATGCCATTATTTTGGATACAAAATACAAGGCCTTATAATCTCAAGTTAGGAAAATCAATCTATAATATGGAGTTAATAAAAAACCCTATCCCTATCCTTAATAATGAAATATATTCCCACCTCAACAATTGGTTCAAGGGAGAGGGCAAGGGTAGCCTAACTTTAATAGGCCACCCAATGCATATAATCAAACTTCTACGTCCAACATAATAACTATGGTCCCCATTTATAATAACTTGGTCCAAGGAGAGGAATGGAAGAAAGGAAAATATATGGATGCCAATGAAGGTGTGAAATAATATTTTGTATCTCAGCAAGAGGAGTCACTCCTCAATTTATAGCATAACATGAGAACCTCATGCAAGCAAATGAAGGATGGTATGCCTTAAAGGATTAGATATTCTTAGCTCTGAACCTTGTAAACTTTCTAGTATAAGATACATTTTTACTCAATTATAATACTTGATTTGAAAAAAATATTAGAGAAAGGAGAAAGGATTTGAGGATATTTTCATGGTGTTGACATAATTTTAAGTAACCCTCATACAAAGCAGTAAAATGTGAGAGCAAGTGGGATAGTCCTTACAACTTTTGTACCTATTCAAAATCAAAATGTTTGAAGGGTGTCTTAAAGTGATCCATTACTTCAAGATCAAGGTAGTTATTTTCCTTCAAGGACATAAGAAAATGTAAATGTTCATTCTTTTAACATTTTTGATTATTTGCAGAATGGTAAAGAATCTATATCTCTTTGGGAAGTGATTCATGTTGTTCCCAAAATCTGTCACTTATTTTTGTGGGTAACATGTCAACAATTTTGGTCTTGTAGGTCAAAATGGTATCTTTATTTCTCAAAATGTTCTAAGTAGTAAGGTAATTCAATTACTCAAGCCTTTTTAGCCAAGGCCGGAAATTGTAGGTCCCAACATTAAGAGAGACAGGAAAAATCATAGGATTTTATCTCAAGAGGATTATGTGAACAAGGTGTTGAGCTTTCTTAAGGGGAAGTTCAAAACACTTAAGGCATTTCCTAGAAATTATAAGGATGGTTCAACACCAAGGTTCAATTAAAAGCATTCAACGGTGGGGTTCAAAGAGTGGGAATGAACCATTGAACCATTGAACTATTGAACCATTGAACTCTGAAAGGTTAAAAGGTTCAATGAGTTCAATGGATTCAAAGGTTTAAAGGGTTCAAATTTCAAAGTTCAAAGTTCAAAGTTTGAGCGAATGGTTCAAGCAGGAAGATTATAGAAAAAGGTTCAACCAAATGGTTTAAAAAATTGGCTTTTAAAGACACCTTGAACTCATAAATAAGACTAAGTAAATGTGGATATTTACAAAACATTGAATTGCCTAATTGTCAAACCATTAGAACTTCGAACCATTTAACCTTAAACCATCGAACTCTGAAAGAGTTCAAAGGTTCAAGGTTCAAAGTGGTTCAAGTGACTGGTGATGTCCCTGTGGACAAAGATCTTGCAAATTTAGGATTATTGAATAATTTGTTGATTTTCAAACAATGCAAACCCAAGGACAAACTCAGTGATCCACCAAAAAAGGAGCTGAAGGAGCTAGAAAAAAGTGAGAAGATAGCCCTGAGAGCTCAGATCACTAGGAAAAGACAAAATGTAGCAAGGAAGAGGGAAATATATAGAGAAGCTAGAAATATCTATAGAAGAGTTATTCTAGTAGGTGGAGTAGTCCACCAAGTGGACCTTAGAGAGCGTAAGCATTCAATGGTGCAACCTATTTTTATTCATTGAGTAAAGGTGAATGGACAATTGTGTAAGCATCATAAAGAATACCAAGCAACCCATGCTGTGGAGGAGACATTTGAGATTATTTAGAATGTGAAAGTTAAGGCCGATAACCTATTCTAGCATGGCCCCTTCATAGAATTTCCAATGCATTCAATGCATCATGGGTCATTTCATGAAAACAAGAGCCCAAGTCTTTCTTTGGATGCTATATATTGTAATCTCTCATTTTGAATAAGGGAGATCTCTCTATTATTAGAAGTGAAACTCTACCCAAATTGAAAGGCATTCCTAAGACTTTGAGCTCAGACTATTAATCATATTTTATCAAGTGAATGAGAAAGCAAGTGACCTTTCAGACTTTGTGTTGAAATAGCTTGTGTTATCTAGGAAATCATTCTTATGTCTTTTTCCTAAATATAGTCTTGTCTATTTAATCAAATAAGTAGAACAAGTGGAAATAATCTGGAAGATGTCCTGAAGCTGACTATGGGAGACTTTGTGCTGCCATAATTTTCTTTGATCTATGTGTTTTGTGTTTTAGTGTAAAGGATACTAGAGATACTTTGAGCTCCCACTATCCTTTGTAATCTTTCACTCTGTTGTAGTTGGTGGAGACTTTGTGCTACACTTCATACTACTATGTTAATTTGTCTTAAATCCATAGGAGAAATAACAAAAGACTTTGTGGTTTCATGGGTTTCTTGTGGATCTAATTAATACTGAGGAATAATTCTTGCTATTTGCTAAACATCATTTCTAAAAGAAGAGAAATGACTTCTATAATTACACTAGAATTATCCTTTGTTTTGTGAACATCATCTTTGAAAAAAGAGAGATGGAGGGTATGACTTCACCCTTGAGTCTATTTTGAGTTTATATTAGTATATTATAGTTTATAGGGAACCTCCCCTTGCTGAGAGGAGAGATTTATCTCATTATAGCTATGGTCACCACACCCATTTTGCCATACAAATCTCATTGTGTTATGGTTGATATACCCATTTTGTCATCATTTCGTTGATGGAAAAATATTCACCCAATAGTTTTTGGTGACTTTACTAGGGAAGAATGCACAATTTTAAGCCTCAAGCTTTAAATTGAAGCATTTCTAGTTCTTTTCCATTCTACACTATGCTAGATCCATAGTATACACGAAGCTAGAGAGATCAAGGTATTGTTGACCCTATTTTCAAGTTTGTGCAGCAAAATCATTTTGATCTTTCTCCTCCATGAGCTCGCCTCTAGTGAACTAGGAGTTTACCTCCTACCAACATCAAGTCTCCAATACCAAGCAAAGTTTCTCTTTCCTCTGCTAGTAGAGATTTTTCTATACATATCCCATAATGATTTGTTATCCCTCCTTTTAATAGTCATATCATGGCAATTAAAGGTCCCTAGGGTAATACTTTTGGTCCTCTGAATCTAACCCCACCTTTACATGAACTACCCTATAGTTCAAGGAAGAAATTTCCCAAGTTCTATGGTGATGGGAGAGTTCATCTTGATGAGTATATTGAAGCTTTTTACATAGTCTATGGTGTGATAGGCATTGAATTTGAAGATATAGTGGTCAGGCTATTTGTGGAAACAGTGTAAGGCATTGTTATAGACTGGTTTTATCATCTACAAGCACAAAAATGACTAACTGGAACACTCTCAAGGCCAAGTTTGAGGCTAGGTTCAAACCCATAGAAGATGCACATGCCATATTGGCTAAACATACAAAAATGAAGAAGGAGCCTCATGAACCCATGCAAGACTTCATTTCTGAATTTGACAAGCTGAGGAATAGGATTCCTACAATTGCTCAACTGATACCAAAAAATCTTAAAAGTGTCTTCATCAATTCTAAACTTCTTGAAGTGAGTTGTAGACACCAATATCATGTCAACCCCCTAGTCCCCTTCTAAATGTTAACACTCCTAACCCACACTTGCACACCTTATTAATTTAAAATAACTACTTATTTTAAATTAATTACCTCACCTTGGACACCTCACCTAGACACCTCACCCTAAGACCATTTCTTAGCCTATGAGTCACCCTGAGACTAGGTCCTCCAAATATCAACTACCCATGACCTATTCTCACTCCATCTTAACTCCCTAACCAACTCTTGTGCCTCATAAGCCCATGTTTTGACCATTCTCCAATGGAAAAGGCACTTAGCAAGTGGAGAAATGGGCAAAGAGATAAAAATAGACCTTTTACCTATTCTCTCTCCACTGATGTTGGTTAACCCTTAGCTAACACCAGTGGGATTGCCGACATCAGTTACATAAGCCAAGCTCTAAACATTGAGCTACCCTCGCCTTCTCACACATTTGCATGTGCATTCTGATTTAAGCACCAGAACTTGACTATCGTTCTTCTAGCTACCAAAGCTCTACACAAATCATTCTAAAGACTGGATTGAGAGACTGTATAAGGACCTTGAGCTACTAAATTGAAACAATCCATATTCACTTCATGGGCTCACAACACTGATCATATCAGCCACAATAGGAATCTCCATGCTGACACCTCTAGGTCTTCACCCTATAAAGCTAAGTACTCTGGTCTTTATTTCAAAGTTTTAGAATATATTGTTAATTAGTTTTCATTAACATTTCTAAATACTATTGAGAGGCCTGACTTCTTCCATGGAGGGGCTGAAAGGCCTTCCCCTTATCCTCACCCTCTTTTCACACCTATCCTCTACCTTTACCCTTCCTCAAACCTCATTCACCTTCCTATAACCCTGCACAAACCTTCAAGCTTCTAGAAACTCCTTTGTCCACCATAGAAACACCCTAAAAGCCATCTAAGGCCAACATCCCTGATCGACATCAATAACCCAACCAACATCAGGACTATTTACCCCACCGACCTCGGCAGACCAACTGACATCAACGACTATGTTCTAAACTAACAAACTAGAAAACCTATCCAAATAGCCCATAGACCAGACAAAACCTTTAGCCAGCTTTTTATAACATTTTGAGACATATAGACTATAGAGAATAGGTACACAACATTCTACTTTTCTATTTCTTTAAGTCATTTGTCATTTCTTTCTTTACAACACTTTTACCTTTAAACAGTAGACTATCATCCCTCAAGGAGCTTCACGCTTCCAGGACTGAGCGTGTAGCTTGGCAGTCCACCATATCCTCTTCTAACATTTTTCTTTTTTAAAGTTTCTTTCTTACTATAGGTGTTTCCTCCACATCCAAAGAAGAGCTCCCACAAAGCTTGGATACGGTGCACACTAAATCCAAGTAACATCAAACCTAGACCTTTTAACCTTAATTTCTCTCATTTGAATGCAATCAATGAAAATTTAGAGAAACATTTTGGCATGCCCGGTGGGACCCTTGGAGTTTTCCTTGGGTTCATTCTTCTTCTTTTAAAAAAAATCAAACTTTCATATAGATGCATTAGAAAAATATTCACTTCTTGCATCCCCTCTTCTATCTTTTTGTTTCAATAGGAAATCATTAGCAAAGGTTAAAAAGAACATCTCTTTTTCTTCTTGTTACTTCTTGCATGCATCATAGAGCAGTGAAAAAACTCATACTCTTTACCTCTTCTCCATTTGTTTGCATTTGAATAGCATATTTTGATTTGGGTTAAAAAAGTATTGCATTTCATTCTTGCTTCAATGCACACTTAGCCCACTTAGTAATTAAAGCATTATGAATGAATCGTAGTGCACAAATGTGACACAACCAAACCAAAATCACTTCAAATCAAACATATAAACTTACTTGAGACAAGGCCCATATAGGATTTCATCACCTAGCAGATACCTTACCCTACTCGGCAATCCTACTTGGATTTCACCACCAAGAGGAGGACCCACTCTATTCTCTGGCAGAGTATAAACTATAGGCAAGGTATATTTTTTCTAAGTGGTCCAGCTCGGCTCTAAGTTCATGAAGTGAAGGGAGCAAGCCCCAGCACTAGGCCATGTACTGACCCTAATACAGATATTCTTGAGCACCATAACATAACCTAAAACTAGCCATAGACTTCCTCTCTAGGACCTATTCTACAAGCCCAACTCCCAACACATTCTCTTTAAGGCATAAGCCACCACAACTTTAAAACTCATTCTTAGGAATCTAACATTTTAAAGGGTGCTTGCCTAATCATCTATTCTGCTAGTTTTATCTGAGTGTTTGAACTGGTAAGTTCGTACCATTATGAAGTCCAAAACAACTCATAATATCTTCTTCTTCAAAAAACTATCAATTTTCTATGTTTCTGGAATTACACAAAAATTGACAGCAATTTCTCAACCGACATCGGCAACCAAACTTCACCGACATCGGTTAACTAACCAATGTAGGCAACATTTTCTAACTGATATTAGTTAAACAACTAACATCAGTCACTATGAATAAATAAATAAATAAAAATTTTATAGACAACAAGCTTAAAACCCAAATTTCTTGTTGTTTAACATAGATTCTAGTTTTTTGAAACTAAAACACATAATTTTTGTGAACCTGAACCCCTTTCACCTTGGATGGTCCTGACACACAATCAAGCCAAATTCCTTGTTGACCACGTGAGTCAACAGCCACTCCCACCTTTGCCCTTCATGCCAAGTCATCTAATGGAGTATACTTTAGACACCAAGCATACTCCTATCTAACCTACCCCCAATCAACATCCTATTGTTCCTGAAGGGGATAAAGCTTTTGAGAGATTCCTTGACCACAATGTCAAGGCTCTCCAACATTATCTCGCTAGAAGCCAAACGTGAGATCATTTAGGTAACCTTATTTATGGGATGCCAACTTCTTTAATTAAAGCAACAATGATATCAACAACATCCTCTACCCAACCTATGGTCACTCAGGCAACTGCCCCGACCAGTAACCCAACCATGGCCTCCCCTTCTATCCTTTCTTGCCCTACCTCCATCAGGGTTTCTGTACCCCCTCAACCATAAATAATTCAACCAAGTTTGACACCTTTCTAGAACTTGATTGTTTGTATCCCATCCACTCTTGTGCCCATAAACATGAGAGTGACCACTTATCCTTTAACTAGTGTTGCCGCCATTCAACCACCCTTAGCGGCATCTAGTCAAGTTGTGCCCTCCAACTTCACAGCACAAGCCCCCATGGCCTTAACATTGGCCCCTGTGATGAACTATCAATATGTTACACCTACAAAAATGTAACCAAGTATGTAATATGCCCCTCCCAACACCTTCCAGGTACCCTATAACTTAAGGGGTTCCCCTCATGCCAATCCATCTATCGATCTAATTAAGATGCTAATGGATAAGATGTCCAACCTTGAGACATCTATTTTAGGTTCAAGGAGTGTTATTTCATACGAACAAATTTGTAACAAACCTATCCACCCTTTAGTTCCTATTCGACCATACCCTAGCCAGTGGGAACTCCCAAAATTTACTCACTTTCAGAGTAAAGAGGACCCACAACAACATTTGCAAGCATTTAGACATGCTTGCTACCTCATAGTGCATGATGATGCATTATTGCTTCACACATTCCCTATGTCATTTTTTGGCACTACCCTTTACTGGTATAGCTTCATTATTAGTCATTCTCTTTTCACCTTCATTCAACTCACTCAGCTATTCCTTGATCATTTCTCAATCAATATTACCAAGAAGGTCTCCATCACAGGCCTTTATTCCATTAGACAATTTGAGGATGAGTCAATAGCAAAATTCATCACCCATTGGAGAGGTTTGATCAATCAAATTTCCTTCTCACTACCTCAACCTAAGCTCATTGAGCTCTTTTCAAGAGCATGTGCCAAGCACATCTCATCCACTCTGTGAGTTCAAACTTTTTGCACATTCGATGAAGCTTTCATTGTAGCTTGAAAGCTTGAATTGCATGCAATCAAAGAAGATAGGGTCAAATTGCATAATAAAAATACCAACACAAAACCCAATAACCCTTCTTCTTCCAAATCTTCTTCTTCCCACCCCAAGTCCAAGGGATTGGTGAATGTTGTGGTCCTTAGGTCACCATCTTCTACCACATCCAACCAATCTGAGTCCTCCACTTCGCAAAGCATCACTAGACAATTCCAACAATGGTATAAACATTGACAATACAATCTAATAGGAGAATCGTATGCTTCCATATTGGATAAATTAGTGAAGCAAGGAGTCCTCAACCTACCTCAAATCTGACCACCTATCTAATTTGACCCCTCACGAGCCATCCCTACATGGTATAGGGAAAATGACTTTTGTAACTATCATCATGTCAAGGGTCATGACACGGATAATTGCAAGACCCTAAAAAACATTGTTTAAGACATGTTAGACAAAGGGGACTTTGTTTTGGATAACCCTAATGCACCAGCCAACCAAAACGTTGATGTATTTAGGCAACCATTTCCTAACCATCCCCCAAGTTAGAAAAATATTTAGACCATGGTCAATGACCCTCAAGAATGCAACATACGCACGGTTGACATGGTCTTTCCTTTCATTCCCATCCAAGCTCTCCCACAATTTGAAGAGGTAGGTAAACCCATTTCTCCACCACAAGTAAAAGAGCCTATTTTACCCATATCACCCCCACATAGTGAAGAGCTTCCTTTGCCTCACCCTCTTCCTCATGTGGATGAACCCATTTCACCTATATCACCCCCACAACATCAAGCACCTCCTCTACCCATTTTTCTACCTCATGAAGATCCTGTATTACCTATTCTTCTTGCCCCCACCTTCCCTCTTCTTCTACCATTGGAAGAATTTACCATTCATACCCCATGACCTCATGTAGAAAGGGCCATCATCCCTCTACTTTTCCCTTTAGAGGAGCCTTCCTCTCCTATTTTTCCTCCACTGATGGAGGACAGTCCTCCATCCACCCCCTTTCACATGTAAGAAAATCTACTTTGACCTCTCCCATATTGGAAGATGCTTTGATGGTACCAATGCCGGTGGCCCCACCCTCATCCTTCTTATTACCAATAGAGGATCATACTTTCCACGCTCCTAGACCACATGTGGAAGGCATGATCATCCCTATGCTCTATCCACTTAAAGAGCCAAATTCTCTAATCCCTTCTCCACTGAGAGAAGAACTCACCACCTCACCCACCTCAACCGAGGAAGATCTGGTGATGGTTCTCTCTCACCTTTGGCCTATGATCACTGCATCCAACATGTTTCCACACTCGTAATCACCCAAATCCTTTGAAAGACTGACTGTAAGACCTCATGCGTAACATCATCTAAACCCTTCTCTCAATTGGCAGAAAAGTTAGGATTCTTCCATTCTAGGAACCTAGAGTATGAGGCATTATGGGAGTGACTTAAGGCTCCTTATCCTACACATCTAGCTTCAACTTATACTACCAACCCTTCTACGATGATTTACCCCAAAGTATCTAACAAGGATCAGGTTTCCACTTTTAAATCATCAGAAGCTCAGCTTTCGACATCTGAATCTAAGCCCTTGCAGGTGTCCACCATGCTGAAATAGATTAGATCTCTCGATGTTTGCCCTGTATCAAACCTAACTCACCCACAAGTGAAGTTAGATTTGAACCTCACCCCACACAATAGTGGTCCTTGCACCATACTAAAGGAGGATGCTAAACCACATCGGTCAATTCCTTCCCCACCTTCACCATTGCCCTCTATCTTGGGTCCACATCCTTCCACTTTAATAGGAGTGCTCCCTATTCCAACACCTCACAAAGACAAACTACCTCCATTACTCCCTCTACCCATCAAAAACAAATTTCCTCCAAGAAATTTGAAAACTCTCATCAAGAAAGTGCCATCTACACGTATGACCACACCACCAACCAAAAAGGTGGTACAAAAAACTCCCCTTATAACTCCTAAATAGAAGTTGTCAACCCCTACTACAACAATGAGTGTAGACCCATTAGTGGGTTCCTATGCTTCACTGTTACACTGATTGTTATAGTCTTCTAGCATCATTCTCCCACCCATTAAGCCATTTTGACTTCTCAGACCAAAACCATCTTGGTTTGATGACAATCAAATCTACTTATATCATCACACACCTGGGCATGATATTGAGAGTTGCTATACCCTTAAGGTTATCATTCGCCAACACTTGGAAAAAGACACCCTTCACATTGAGGATTCTCTTGACCACCATTGTGACAAACTACTAACACCATCCCATACCTCCCAAACCTCCTCACTTGAATCAGGATCCCAATGCAAAACTATGGTTCCTTTACCACCTTCTCCCCCTTTATTCAAAATTAACATTATTAATGTGGCCACCAGGCCCAAACCCTAAAGGATAAAGGAAAAGAGCAATTTCATATCCCTTAGACATATCCATTTGTCAAGCCTTCTCAACCACAAAAACCTAAGATTTCTATCTTGGGTACATCTCAAACAACATCTTCAGAGGCAATTCATGACTCCATGGTGAAACAACTTCATCAAACCCCTGTGAAGATGTCTTTGTATGAACTAATACAAATCTATCCACAACATCGCCAAGCCTTGATCAAAGCTTTACAAGAAGTGGAGGTCCAACTTGAAGACCCCCAACCACTAGCTACTTTAGTCAAATTGTTACCAATCATTGCCTCCATCACCTTCAGTGATTGTGAGATTCCTGCCTCCAACTTTGAAGATTAGGATCCCACCCTCTTTATCATGGCTTACGATGATCAAAATCATGTTAAGTAGGTTATGATTGATGGAGGTGGTATCATCAACATCATTTCTACCCATGCATATGATCAACTAGCCCTTCCGAAGAACTGCATGTCAAAAATTGACGGAAATCTTTGTTCTTTCAATGATGCCATCGCCACTACTATTGGCACTGTGGTCTTGCATGTTCATGTTGGCCCACGTACAATTATAAAACTCTTCTATATCATCAAATGGGAGTTCTAATATAGCATGTTGTTGGGATGACCTTGGATACGTGCCATGACCTGTGTCCCTTCCATGTTGCATCATTGTGTCAAGTTCAAACATGAGGGGCAGGTTCATGTCATTCCTACTGACCCTTCCCCCTTTAAAACATGCAACACCACTTATCAACCTAATGATGTTCTCATCCCTTTAAAAACATCCACCCAAACACCACCTCTACCCATAGAAACCTTGACAAGCTCATAGACACTGGTCACACCTACGCCTACTCCTCAAGTGACCACAAAAGATCCTATGGAAGATATCTTCTAGCACCTTTCACTTTGGGAGTATCATTTGCTTACCCTTGACATGTTCCAAACTCCATAAGAATATGGACAACTTCATCACCACCCTATCTATGACCATTGCATTAGAATGGTCATCCCATATGGTCTTCCCGATCTCCAAACTAATCTCACCTATGTAGGGCTAGATCAGGCTCCTACTGTTGGAAATTCTCTCTCATCACCCCAACTATTCACTTTCAATTTCTCCTTCCTTGTCAACCCTCACTTTTCTCACACCTATCTTCATAGGTGTGTGTAGAAGGGTTTTGGCTTTGGGCATTATGAACAAGGTCCCCACAAGCCCATTAAGCCTCCCAATGATGAAGCAATCAAAAATGCCAAGAAATAACATGGTGTGGGTTTCGAAGAACATATAGAACCCTCTAAGATCCCTCACCACAAAATTGTCATAGAACATTCTCTTCCAAACTCACCTATTCCCCCACCCTCACCTATGGAGTCAATGGTCTCCATCCCTCCTAGTTTTTTTTCATAAATGCCATTCACTTGGAACCCATGACCTATCAACTAGGTGGGGCATCAAGGTCTCTTCCTCTCATTTATTCGGACATGATAGATGATGAATCTTCAAGCATCAACACTGTCTAATGCCTGGATGATGATGTCATACTCACCTACATGGGTGAAAATGACTCCTTCATATAATGATCACTTCCTTCAAAAACATAGGTTATGTTAAATGAATCAACTATTAACATTAATCTCCCATCTTTTAATGTTCCTCACATTTTAAAGATTGGTCAATCTTTAAATGCCCAAGAACAACTCAACTATACCACATTCCTTATAGATCATAGCAAAGCCTTTGCTTGGTCTTATAGTGATATGCCCGGTATTGATCCTGACATTGTCATCCACAACATCGTCACAAACTGTGAAGCTAAGCCTGTTAGGCAAAAGCTTCATAGGATGCATCCTCACGTCACACTCCTTGTCAAAGAGGAGCTTCAACGTCTTGTTTCTATCTAATTTATCCAACCCATTGATTATCCACAATGGGTGTCAAACATTATCCCTATCACAAAAGAAATAGGGGGAATTTGAATTTGTACTGACTATCATGACCTCAACCTAGCTTGCCCAAAGGATGACTTTCCTTTGCCAAACATTGACCAACTTGTTGATCTTACGGCTGGTCATGAGATGCTATCCCTCATGGATGGATGTTTAGGATATAACCAAATCTTGATTTCCCCAGAAGATCAACATAAAACCACCTTCATCACCCCATGGGGGACATTCTACTATAGGGTCATGCCTTTTGGCCTCAAAAACATAGGCACTACATACCAATGTGCCATGACATATATCTTTCATGATCTACTCCATAAAATCATTGAGGACTATGTGGATGACTTGTTGGGGAAATCCAAACTTCGCCGTGACCACCTAACCATTCTCAAAACAATATTCACTCACCTACTACAATATAACATTCGACTCAATCCCAAGAAATGCATCTTTGGGGTTCTCTCAGGGAATCTTTTGGGTTTCATCATTTCTCTCTATGGTATTGAGGTAGATCCAGCTAAAATTCAAGCCATACTTGAGATGCCCCCACCAACTAACCTAAAACAACTTCACAGCCTACAAGGGAAGCTTCAATCTATTCATTGCTTCATCTTGCAACTATCTAACCAATGTCAACCCTTCCATCACCTCCTCAAGAAGGATGTCTCCTTTAATTAGGATAAGGATTGCTAAGAGGCTTTTGAGGCTCTTAAATGCTATCTTGTCTCTCCACTAGTCCTTATTCTACCTAAAGATAGCCAACCCTTCTATCTTTACATTTCAGCAATAGATCATTCCTTAGGTGCCATGATCGTGCGTCAAGATGAACAACATCATGAGAAAGTACTTTATTATATAAGCCAAACACTCATTGACTATGAAACTCAGTATACTCATACCAAAAAACTCTACTTGGCATTTGTCTTTGCCACCTCCAAACTCCACCACTATCTCCTCAACCATAAGACTTACATCATCACCCACATTGACCCTCTCAAATATATGCATTCTAAGCCATACCAAAACCAACGTATGGCTCATTGGCTCATGCTTCTCACTGATTTTAATTTGGAATTCATTCAACAAAAGTCTATAAAGGGGCAAACAATTGCTAACCAACTAGCAGATGCCCATTTACCTGATAACCAACCCTCAAACTATGAATTTCTTGATTATTCTATCACCATGTTATCCATTGATGATATCCCTTATCAAATTATAATGTTCTTTCATGGATCTAAATGTCAACTCGATGGGGGTGCAAGGGTCATCCTAATCCCTCATGAGGGCGAGCCCATGCCCCTATCTTTCAAACTCAACTTCGAATGCACCAATAATATGGCTGAGTATGAAGCCTTAATTTTGGGGCTTCAAACTACCCTTTTCTTGGGCATTAAGACAATCAATATCTTTGGCGACTCACAACTAGTCATTAATCAAATTAATGGTTCATATCTTTGTAAAAATGACAGTTTTACAATGATATAAAAACTATGTTGACACATTGTTACGGTTTTTCAACCGTTATCTTTTACAAACTTTTCCTCACTCTACGAATAAGTTTGCTGACACAATGGCCTCTCTCATCTCACACATCCCATATTCATCTACTTCCTTGAGAATCTATGTCACGATACACCATTTGGCATTTCCCTCATATATCTCAACTGACATCAACTTTGTTGGCAATATCGACTCTAGTCCACATGATGTTTGGTATAAACAACTTGTTGACTACTTAACTTATTCTATCATTCCTCCTGACCTCTCTAGCAATGGACTGTAGGCTTTTATCAAGAGTACTACTTGATACACCATGCTAGGGGGTCTTCTCTATAAATGAGGTTTCGATGACCTCCTTCTTTGATACCTAACCACCACTGAGGCATCTCATTCCATCATAAAAGTCCATGATGGGATTTATGGAGGGCATTTCAATGGTAACTCAGTTGCAAAGTGCATCCTTCACTTGGGCTATTATTGGCACACTCTTAACCAAGACTGTAGTGACTATGTTTGGCATTGTATCAAATGATAACAACATGCTAACCTACTTCACGTCCCTATCCATGCTTTACAAGTTGCTAAGGATTTTTGGCCCTTTTTGCAATGGGGCTTAGATCTAATTGGTAAGATTAACCCACATTCGTCTCTCTAACATCAGTCTATTATCAAAGTGACTAAATATTTCACTAAATGGGTGGAAGTTATTCCCCTCATCTCTACTAAAGCTGACAAAATCATCGACTTAATTAACCATCACATCATCTATCATTTTGGTGTACCTCACAAGATAATCACTGATAATGGCAAATCTTTCAAAAAAAAAACCATCCAAAAGCTTTGTGATGCTTTTGGCATCAAACTCAGCTTCTCACCACCTTACTATCCATAAGAAAATGGATAGGTAGAGGCTTCTAACAAAATCCTAACTAAAATCCTAATGAAAGTGGTCAATGACATTGGAAGGGATTGGCACACTCACATTCCTTTCGCTTTGTGGGCCTACTGCACTAGCATTCAAACCCCTACAGGTGCTACACCTTTCTCCTTCGTGTATGGAACTGAGGCCATCCTGCCTCTTGAAGTACAAATACCTTCTCTTCACATCTCCTTGCATGACATAATCTCTAATGATGACTTTTGTCAAGATCGATTATCACAACTTGAGTTACTCGACGAACGTCATCTTACCACTCTTAATCATCTTCATATTTACCAAGATCGCATCAAGCATGCCTACAACAAAAATCTTAAAGAGCAAGATTTTAAAATCAGAGATCTCATCCTTAAAGAAAACCAACACGTGACCAATATGGAAAAAAGCACACGAGGCAAGTTTGCTCCTAATTGGCTTAGACCTTATATAATAATGCACAAGTATGGATCAGGCACTTATCATTTGTCTTCTCTCGAAGGTCAGCTAGAACTTGAGCCCCTTAATGCCTTACATCTATGACCATTCTATTGTTAACCAAGTAGTCATTCACTTGATGTTTAACTTGAGCTCGTCCCTTGAGTAACCCCCGTCATCCTCATTCCTCTTCCTTTCAACCCTTTTTCCCTACAAAAAGTAGTTAACCCTTTTTTTAGCATTACTGCTTTGTCCTAATAAAAGGGAAACACCTAAACCTCTATAGTCTAGTCCATGACTAAAAGTTTAGTTAACAAAAAAAACATAAAATTGGGATGCCTAACAAAATATTAGAAGGTCATAAACTATAAATGTAGACTGCTCCCTTGAAGGATAGCTGTATTATTGTTGTAGTTAATAGATTGCTCCCTTGAAGGATAGTTATTCAAAGAACTCAAAACATATAAAGTAAAATATATAACTCCCTTGAAGGATGGCTATGTCCAAATTTTGCTACAAACACAACACCCTCTCAAAAGATTCCCATATCAATCAGCTTCACATGACCACAAAACAAAACAACATCCCCAAGTGGACTTCCTGCATTGATCAATCTACCAAAAAAAATTGACTGACAAACTATTAAGTCATGGACTTGCCTATAGTCATTCTCAGGGTCACCTATAAAAGGGGAAAAGTTATCCCTGCTAAAAAGGGTTACACTATCCTCACATATCACATAATCACCCCTATTACCCCAAAATACCCAAGGGATTTTGAGCTCACTTAATGTCAAGTGATTAGGGCACTTCTCTAACACAAACCTATGGTCAACGATGTAATGCATGAATGGGGCTTTTTGTTTTCAAAAAAACCTATTTGTGTTATCATTATGGTCCTTATCAATGAAATAGAAATGCGCCTTTCACTTCTTACACACCTTCGTCACATGCCAGTTTATCTTTTAGGACGCAGTGTCTTAAAATTATATGCTCGCATATTATCATCTCATAATACAACCAAAACATTTTCTAACCACTAACATAACATCATGATTTATTTAATACAAATACCAATTTGTGTTATATAAATTATCATAGCCCATTCACATTAGTTTATATGGAAAATAATACACATAGAAACTATCAACCAAACAAAATTTATGTCAAGCATATACCATCACCAATATGGAAACCTACTGAAGCATAAATAAACTCATTTCATTTTTAGCATACACCATCACTAATATGTAAAATTGATAAGGATGAAAAACTACATAACCTATGTTACCACATACACCATCACACAATATGGAAGAGGCTATAACATCATCAAACACTCATCATTTCAAGCATGTACCATTAAACATATGGGAAATGCTAAAAACACTAACATAACCAAACCAACCAACAACCTCTTTGACTCTTCTTCCCTTTTTGGGAGAACTACATTGGCTTGAGGCCCTTATAATAGGGGTTATGTAGGTAGCACTCAGTTGACATGGGGTCTTCTGAGGTAATCTCGGCATTCATTCATTCATCTACCTAATAGACCAATTATCTGAACCCTAGGCTCACCACCTATCCACGTAAAAACTGTTGGCAACCTAAAACATAGGTCTTCTCTAAAACTACCCAAAATCATGACCAAACAACCAGCCCTAACACTATAGAAGTCACCTTAGACTTCTCATGGGGCACATTTGAGGAAATCACATACATCTCCCTAACCATAACAAACAACATTTGAGATCACTTATATCTCAGCCTGACTCAACAAACGACCTTAGAGATCATGACTATCTCCTCAGACCACAACCACTTTCGAGACAACTTTGCCTTGGTTGTTTTTATTGTGTATGCTACCTCACGAATAGTTAGCAAATTGTACGTGCCCCTCATACCTATTGTTGGATCATGACTAAGTTGATCCCCAATATTTTTGATATTTTTGTGTTTTCTAGGAGCACTTCCTAGCCTAGATACTTGGAACATGATTCCCCTTGGAGATATAGCTTTGATCAATCTAACCCAATAAACTACCACTAATAAGTTAGGGACCAGTTATTTTGATTTTAGTCCTCCTTGACCTTGCCTATGATAATTTGACCTGCCTATCAAGTGAAGTGGTATACCCACAATCTCAACTATTGTAGCATTCACACTCCAACCTCATCCTACCCATCTACTACCTATCAAATTGGCACCCAATTTTAGATTACCTTCTCTTGATTCCTACTTTGAGGGGGAATACCTCATCCCATACCTGAGATAATCTACACCTATTTTTGTCTTGCAGTTTGTCAAGACAAACCACAAGATAAAAAGGGGCAAATGTAGACACCAATATCGTGTCAACCCCCTAGTCCCCTTCTAAATGTTAACACTCCTAACCCACACTTACACACCTTATTAATTTAAAATAACTACTTATTTTAAATTAATTACCTCACCTTAGACACCTCACCTAGACACCTCACCCTAAGACTGTTTCTTAGCCTATGAGTCACCCTGAGACTAGGTCCTCCAAATCCTAACTACCCATGACCTACTCTCACCCCTAACTACCCATGACCTATTCTAACCCCATCTTAACTCCCTAACCAACTCCCATGCCTCATAACCCTGTGTTTTGACCATTCTCCAATGGAAAAGGCACTTGGCGGGTGGAGAAATGGGCAAAGAGCTAAAAATAGCCCTTTTACTTATTCTCTCTCCACCAACATTGCTTAACCCTCAGTCAACACCAATGGTATCACCGACATCGATTACATAGGCCAAGATCTAAACATTGAGCTACCCTCACCTTCTCACACATTTGCACACATATTCTGATTCAAGCACTAGAACTCAACTATCATTCTCCTGGCTACCAAAGCTCTACACAAATCATTCCAAAGACTGGATTGAGAGACTATATGAGGACCTTGAGCTACTAAATTGAATCAATCCATATTCACTTCATTGGCTCACAACACCAGTCATATCAGCCATAATAAGAATCTCCATTCTAACACCTCCAGGTCTTCACCCTATAAAGCTAAGTACTCTAGTCCTTATTTCAAAGTTTTAGAATATATTATTAATTAGTTTTCATTAACATTCTAAATACTATTGAGAGGCTTGAATTCTTTTGTGGAGGGGCTAAAAGGCCTTCCCTTTATCCTCACCCTCTTTTCACACCTATCCTCTACCTTTACCCTTCCTCAGACCTCATTCACCTTCCCGTAACCCTACACAAACCTTCGAGCTTCTAGAAACTCCTCTGTCCACCACGAAAACACCATGAAAGCCATCCAATGCCAACATCCTTGACCGACATCAGCAACCCAATCAATGTTGGCACTATTTACCCCACTGACCTCGGGAGACCAACTAACGTCAGTGACTGTGTTCTGAACTAACAAACCAGAAAACCTATCCAAATAGCCCATAGACCAGACAAAACCTTTAGCCAACTTTCTATAACATTCTAAGACACATAGACTATAGAGAACAAGTATGCAACATTCTACTTTTCTATTTATTTAGGTCATTTTTCATTTCTTTCTTTACAACACTTTTACCTTTAAATAATGGACTGTCATCCCTCAAGGAGATTCACGCTTCAGAGACTGAGCGCGTAGCTTGGTAGTCCACCATATCCTCTTCTAACATTTTTCTTGTTTAAAGTTTCTTTCTTACTGTAGGTGTTTCTTCCACAGCCAAAGAGGAGCTCCCAAAAATCTTAGATATGGTGCGCACTAAATCTAGGTAACATCAAACCCATACCTTTTAACCTTAATTTCTCTCATTTGAATGCAATCAATGAAAATTTAGAGAAACATGAGTCTCTTGTTGAGGTAGGTTTGTAAAATAGATCTTGCTATAGCTCAGATTTTGGCCACTGAGGTTGAAGATGATCTTATCTTGGTAGGAAAGATAAGAAGAGATCCTAACATAAATAAATCTTCTTCATTTTCTAAAAATTTCTCTATAGGCACCACTGATCTTATGGTGCAAAAGCTAGAAAATGAATTTTTAGCTCTAAAAAAGAAATGACATAAGGGATGTCTGGTCCTCCTTATCAAGATATACCAAGGAGGATGTTTCCCAACCAGTCATATCAAGGCAATGCTACCAAGAATCAAGGGCAACCAAATCATCTTCTTCCCCCACAAGGGAAGCTTGCCATTGAAGTAGCACTAGCTAACTCAGTAGTTGGTTATCATGAAACTGAACATGATTTCTCTTTCTAGCCTGAGTTAGACCAAGAAGATGAAGTTGATATCTTTATATAAGGTGAAGAAGAATTATCTGGTGACTCCAATAGTAGTTTCTTGAATTACTAGGTTAAAGTTATAAGTAAGGGAGAAGTGTTTGATGGATCATACGCTATATTTACTAGGTCCCAGAATAAGAGAAAAATAGGGGAAGAATCTCGACCATCAATTTTAATTTCTAAATGAGAAACTTCACTACCTTTTCAATCAAAGGACTTGGTGATCAATAAAAAAGTAAGTACTTCAAACAACCCTGCACCTTCTACTTTAATTTCTCATACTAGTACTACACCCAATAAAACCCAGAGTGATGGACTTACTTCCTCTATTTCTAGTTCATTTTAGTTATTTGACATAATTGATCATACTAGGAAGACCAAGATCCAAATGTCTGAGTTTAAATACTTACAAGCTAACCCTGAGTAATTAGATAGGCTAGTTGAATGCATCAAGAACAAAAACATCCTTCCAAGACAAGATATTTCAAAGGTAACTCATGATCCCCTAAAGAACACATCCACATAAAACAATATTATCATTACTCCTCATATTTCCCTTGGGAAGATAGAACCTTTCTATGTTTCCCTATTGATAAATGGTCATAACCTGAACAACTGCATAATAGACTCTGGCACCTCTGACAATGTGATGCCTACCAAGGTGGCAGAATCTCTCAGTCTCACTCTAACTAAAAATTTTGAGAGATGTTTCTCCATGGAAAATATGAAAGTACCACTTTTGGGATAGATCAAAGATGCCTAATTTGCATATGCGTCCTTCCTAGAAAAAAGGATTAAAATGACAATCTTGGTGGCTGACATTCTAGCTTCCTATAGCACTATACTTGGATGAAATTTTTGTAAGGATGTTGGTGGAGAATTGAGCATGGACCTATCTGAGGCAAGGATACCTATCAAGGGCATCATTCAGTGGCTACTTCCTAAGAAGGATTCGAAATACATTGTCACCCAAATGTCAGCCCCTGAAGCTCAAATTCTATTTGAATCTTTAAGAATGGGTAGTTACTTTCTAACTACTGAAGATGTTTCTATTTTATCAAATGAAAGTTTACTAGGTGACAATCCAAAAAAATTTAGACAAGACATCAAAAGAATTGGTAGAGCATAGTTTAGATGAAAAAGGATCTTCCCTCCCTAATGAAGAAAAATCTAAAAGAAGATCAGATTCTAATGATGTCTAGATTCTAGAATTTGATGGTAGTTGTTCTTCTACCAGTTCTGGAGCTAGGATTGTTTTGATATCTCCACAAGGATATATTTTTCCCTATTTATATAAGTTGTAGTTCAAAAATACCAACAACACTACCGAGTATGAATCTTTGTTGCTCAGATTGAAAGCTACTCAAACTAAAGATGTTAAGCTTCTTCACACCTAAGGAGATGCTGAATTGGTGGTTTATCAGGTGAGGAACCTATATCAAACCAAGAATGAAAGATTGAAAAATTATCAAAATATCATATGGGACTTCATTAAAAGTTTTGATGATTTCAATATTTTTGTAATGCCTAAAGAATTCAATGATAGAGTAAATTTCTTGGCCATCTCTCCAACCCTCATAGTTCCTCACCAAGATTTCAAAGAGCACAAGTACACTATTAAGTTGGTCTTCTGACCAAGTGTACTTGATAATGATAACCATTAAAAATTGTTTAATGCTAACCATCAAATCATGTGCTTGACAAAAATAGAAGAGTAGCAAATTATGGTAGTGGACTGTATTGCTACATATCAAAACTAGGTAAAGAAACTCTTCAGTAAGAGAGAAAAGATTTGTGGTTTTCAGATTAGAGATCAAGTCTTATTTTAGGGCAAGAAGAGAGAACTAAAATGAATGCACAAAAAATTGGATTCCTAGTGGAGAAGTCCATTCACCAATCACTGATTCTAGGGTGAAAATAGTTTCTTGCTAACATATCAAGATAAAATGCCATTTTCACTGCCTCACAGTGGGCAGCATCTAATGCACTTCAATCCTTGAAGTATCAGATAAATCCAATTATACATATGTATAATATTTGTTTGTTTTGTATTGTTAATTTGGTTTTTGTCACCTTTCTTTTTATTTGGGTGGCATGACTCCGTAGCCCAATGGTATAAATGAAGGCACTTAGAGACTAGATTCTACTCCCTTCGATTGCTTTAAATTTCAACCGATGGAAGTTCCCCAACTGGAGATAGTTGTTGGTCACAAAATCCATCACTTATTTTTATGGGAAACATGTCAACAATTTCAATCCTGTAGGCCAAAATGGTCTCTTTATTTCTCAAAATGTTATGTGCAGTCAAGTTTTTCAATTACTCAAGCCTTTTTAGCTAAGGAAATCATAGGTTCAATAGGCATGCTTTCTCAAGGGGAATTTCAAAACACTTAAGGCATTTCTTAGAAATTATAAGGATGTTTCAACACTGATGTTCAATCAAAATCATTCAATGGTGGGGTTTAAATAGTTGGAATGAACCATTGAACCATTGAACCATTAAACTCTGAAAGGTTCAAAGGTTTAATGAGTTCAATGGATTCAAATGTTCAAAGGGTTCAAAGTTCAAAGTTTGAGTGAATGGTTCAAGTAGAAGATTATAGAAAAAGGTTCAACCAAATGGTTCAACTTAATGGTTCAATGACAACTTGAACTCATAAATAAGACTAACTAAACATGGCTCTTTATAAAACATTGAATCACTGAACTACCAAATCGTTGAACTTTGAACCATCGAACTCTGAAAGATTTCAAAGTTTTAAGGTTCAAAGTGGTTCAAGTGATTGATGAAGTCCCCATGGATGTCAAATTTAGGATTATGGAATAACCATTGATTTTAAAATAATGCAGACTTGAGGAGAAACTCAATGATCTACTGAAAAAGGAGCTGAAGGAGCTAGCAGAAAGTGAGAAGATAGCCCTGAGAGCTCAAATCACCAAGAAGAGACAAAATGTAGCAAGGAAAGAGGGAATGATATAGATAATCTAGAAATATCTATAGAAGAGTTATTCTAGTAGGTGGATTAGTCCACTAGGTGGACCTCAGAGAGCGCAAGCATTCAATAGCATGGCCTATTTTTATTCATTGAGTAAAGGTGAATGGATAGCCATGTAAGCATCAAAAAGAAGACCAGGAAACCTATGCTTTGGAGGAGACATTTGAGATGATTTAGAACACCAAAGTTAAGGCTGATAACCTATTCCAGCATGGCCCCTTCACATAATTTCCAATGAATTCAATGGAGTATGGGCCATTTCATGAAAACAAGAGCCCAAGTCTTTCTTTGGATTCTATATATTGTAATCTCTCATTTTGAATAAGAGAGATCTTTATATTATTAGAAGTGAAACTCTACCCAAATTGAAAGGCATTCTTGAGACTTTGAGCTTAGACTATTAATCATATTTTATCAACTAAATGAGAAAGCAAGTGACCTTTCAGACTTTATGTTGAAATAGATAAGTAGAACAAGTGGAAATAATATAGAAGATGTCCTAAAGCTGACTGTGGGAGACTTTGTGCTACCATAATTTTCTTTAGTCTGTGTGTTTTGTGTTTTAGTGTAAAAAATACTGGAGAAACTTTGAGCTCCCCTTATCCTTCATAATCTTTCACTCTATTGTAGTTTTTAGTGGGTACTTTATGCTACACTTCATACTACTGTGTTACTTTATCCTAAATTAGTAGGAAAAACAATGAAAGACTTTGTGCTTTCATGGGTTTCTTGTGGATCCAATTAATACCCAGGAAGAGTTCTTGCTATTTGTTAAACATCATTTCTAAAAGAAGATAAATGCCTTCAGTAATTACACCAAAATTCTCCTTTGTTTTTTGAACATCATCTCTAAAAAAAGAGAGATGGATGGTATGACTTCACCCCTGAGTCTATTTTCAATTTATATTAGTATATTATAGTTTATAGGGAACCTCCCCTTGTTGAGAGGAGAGATTTATCTCATTATAGCTATGGTCACCACACCCATTTTTCCATATAAATCACATTGTGTTGTGGTTGATATACCCATTTTTCCATCTGTTAGTTGATGACAAAATATTCACCCAAAAATTCACATATCTATTCAAAAGGACCTTCTTCAAGAACAACTATCTCAAGTTCACCCTAATCTCTACCCATAAATACATGGTGATGTTTGCCTCATTAATTCTCCCACTAAAAGTATTGAAACCTCTTCCAAATATAAAAACCCTTCACCCTTCTACCTCACTCTCAATGTTGGAAACAAGATTATTCCCAATTGTATTGTAGATAGTAGGGCTAGTACCTTAGTGATGCCTAAGATTATGGAAGATAAATTGGGTTTGAAATATGAACCATATAGTAAAGGAGTGATAAAAATTGATGGCAGACAAGCTAATTTAGTGGGGCTTGTCAAAGGTTTTAGATTTTTCTTACATGATTATCCAAGCTTCCTAGTCCTTTAAGATATAGTAGTGGTTGATTTATCTACTCATTGTAAAATCAACATTTAAAGGGATTTAAAATCTAATATAGGAGACTATTTCTTAGCTAATTGGTGCTTCTTGGCCTTCAATATAAGGTATAGAGAAAAGGTGACCATTAAGACATAACCATTGGCTAAATTCAATATTAAGCCTTATATGGAAGCAAGCTCTAATCTCAATTGAATAATAAATGATCAAGATGAGTATGTTGTGGATGATGGATCACCCTCTAAGATTGAATACTTATCTAATATTTTCTTATATTAGTATGGTGCTAATACTTATGGACATGATCTATACACTTTCATTTGGTAGACTGAACTTGGCACATACATCATCCATAAATAAGGATATGAATAATATAAGCTAAACATTGATCGTTATTTTTACAAGCTACTGAGGGTAATTACATTATTAATATTTATGATTATGATAGTATTAAAATTTTGGTAGATCAAGATAATGAGGAGGATAGTTCCATTCTACTTGTACAAGATGGAGGAGTTCACGAAGGTGACAAGCATGAAGAAGATGATGATCAATGGCAACAATTTCATGCCATAGAGTAAGCCAATTCCCCTTCCTAAGAAGTGTGAACCTGATATTGGGGTTGTTGATGAATACCCTAAGCATGAAGGAGAGTGTCTTATCAAGCATGAGAATGAATGCCTAGTCATGACTAAGAAGGCTATAGTCATGAAGGATTATAATGAAGCCAAAGTAGAAAGTCAAGTGTTTAAGGAGTAGTCCAAACCTCATCGTGATGTTAAATCACTTTCAGATAGATGTAGTAGAAATAAGATAGGCTTGATGTTTCTAAACATCAAATTCATTAATTCCTAGAAAAAAAGTTGAGATAACTTTGATGAATCCCAAGATTTAGTTTGAGGAGTTCTAATTAGACATGGCAAAATTCAAGCAAGATAAAAGTTCAAACAAGTATCTTGGAAGGACGAATGGAGTGTTCTTGAGAGTTCTAAGTGTCACACTTACAATTAGTATAAAATCTAAACATCATATGTAATTTAACTATATACATAGGCAAGTGTTATTAACAAGCATGCATCACATGAATGATTTATTTCATGAAGTATAAATAATGCAAGAAGCACTATATTTCACCCTAGTTGAAGTATGGTGAATATTTGTTTGAGGTATTATACATACTAGGATATGTGTGATTTGCTTATGTTGTGTGTGTTTTCCCTAAGTTTTTTTAAGAACACAAGTGTTTTTATTTTGGTGTGTTTGTTTTCCATTGTTTGGTGTGTTTTGGTGTCATTTTAGAGGTAATTCAATGTCAAGTAAAACATATAGTTGACTCCATATCCTAATGGATAGGAGAAGGCTATTGATCTTTGTCATAGCTAGCTTGTCACTTGTAATAAATTACCAAAATGTTGACTAATTTGACCATAATTGAAATTAGGTCAAACCCCTACATAGTTTAAACTTGTCTTAGGCCTCTTAGGGTGTAAAATGTGTACCATGGTATTAATGAGGTTAGACATTATGTTTTCATCCTTGTCCCATTTTTTTTACTGATTTCATGTCATTCTAAGGTCACATTTTGAGTCATTTAATAAGGTAGTATTATTTATAAAGGATGATATGTGTTTCAAAGGAATATGCATAATCCCATATGTCATTTTCATGCTATAGATGGTAGTTTTGAATTGACAATTATAGGTTCAATGTGTAAAAGAGAAGGTCAAGAAATTTCAAGGGAGTTTCAAGTAGTTTTATAACCTATAAAATAGTTATGGCACATGGGAGAATTCAAAAAGTGTCTCTTGGGATCCAAAAATCTCACTTCCATTCTCAAGAAGCCTTAATATACCCAAAAATGTCAAAAATTGACCTCACTCTCTCATAGCTCACTTGGACAACCCAAAAATGTCAATCAAATTTTTCTTGGTATGGATAGGAGGAGGTGAGTTAGATCCAATTATTTTGGTGGGTGATAGTACTTTCTCTATATTATAAATTCATGGTCATAGTTCTAGTTTAGTGGTCTATGCCTCATGAACCATTGCTAAGAAAGTAAGTGTCTCTAAGTTGCCTATACATCCCCAATTGTTTTAGCATTCTTATTTTTTTCATTATTCCATGTAAATAAAGTGGTTTACATGATCTTGAAGAATATGAGCATCCTTATCATAAGGTTTTTGTTGGCTATTTTTTGCCTACATATAAAATTGTGCCTTAAAAGATCAAGCATGAATTGAACTAGGACCATGGAATTGGTGAAGCTTTCAAAACACTTTAGGTCTACTTAGACTATAATTCATCACTTTCAAGGATGGGTCCAAAATTTTAGAGACCCCATAGAAAATAGAGAATGCTTGGAGTAAGTGTGGAGATTCAAGGGATCCATCAAGTTCCTCATTATGATTCATCAAGGCATTATAGTCTAATTGTAGAAAATTTTAGGTTTCAAGTCCTTCGATAGAGTGAATCAAAATTTATGGGCACCCAATGTTGGTTCCTTATCTAATCTCCATTATTTTTCCATACTTGGCCATTTTAATAGAAGTGTAGGTAGGGCCATTCAGATATTTTCAAAAATCCATATCTTGCACATGTGACACTCTTAGGAGGAAGTAATCACATGGGTTTATTCATCTTAGTCCCTAGTTACTACACACTAAATTCTATATCATGTGATGAAGCAAAAAATAAGATACATTCAATCAAAGAAAGCCTCTCAACTAATTTAAGTCCTTTGTCTATGGCAAATGCAAGAATGTCATGTAAAATCACATGGAGGAGTTATTTTCAACATTTTATATATGCATTTAGAAAGCACCTAGGACTAGTGGATCAAAAGGGTTTGCTCTTTGTAGTGTAAGGAGAATTTATTGAAACTTTGGCACCATATTGATTCTTGTGCTCCAAGTTATGAGCTTGTAAAACTAATCATAAAAAGGAAACATTTGCATGAACATAAATTTTAAGATCCAAAAACTAGCTATTGAAATTCAAAATGTGGGCCCAAGTAAATAAAATGGCACGTGTTTCATTTAGACAAAGTAGATTTATGGTGTGACCCAAGGTCAAATAGTTAGTGGATCTAGGGGACCAATGAGAGGATGAGCACGAAGGAGAAGTTATGAAGGAACTATGGTCCATATGTAATCAGGTCTTAGATTCGATGGAGCAAAATGAGTCAGAAAATCAAAAGAACCAAGTTGGATTGCCAAGACCAATAAATAGAAGTGAGCTTGGGGTATTCTTGATGAAGGTCAATAAGCTAGTTCTTGACCTAAGCTAATGGAAACATTGGGCTAGGACTGAATGAAGATTAAGAGGTAGTAATTTATATATATATATATATATATATATATATATATATATATATATATATATATATATATATATATATCTTGACGTAAGCTGATGGATAAGCCAATTCATGACGTAAGCTGATGGAAACATTGGGCCAAGATTGAATGAAGATTAAGAGGTAGTAATTTATATATATATATATATATATAACTATATGAAAACTAATATTTTTGGATTGGTTTTCATCTTTAGTTAATATGGTTCAATATCCAAGGTAGAGAAAATATGCGATTAATGAAAAATCATCTTGAGACATAACTTCAAAAAAACCACCACTCAAAATAGATGTGGCATGTCCATAAAAATTTTAAGATCTAAGAATTTTGTCCTTATGGTGAAGTAGAGTATGGGATGATGTGGAGGATGGATGAGATTAAAGTAGTTAGAGAATTCATTTCTCAGAGGGTTTGCTTTTTCAATGTAAATCATGGTGCATAATCATGTAAAACAAACTCTTGTCTCCTAGTGCCACACAGATTCCATTGAAAAAATTTAAGACCACTAGGATTAGTGTGAGGCAACTTGTCCATGATAAATTAGTATCAATCAAATAAAATTAGGTAGAACATTCATTGGGAAAAGGTTTTAGTTTGACCAATGATCTCATATAATTCATGAATAGATGAAACTTTCTCTCTTCCCCTTCCTCTATATAATTCCTTTCTTCTCCTTTAAAAGGGTTTCTCAGATTTGTAATTTTTTTAGAAACTACTCTCTCTTAGACTCTAGAAGCATACTCTCACTTTTTGATTGTGACTCTCTCTCAAGTCTGGAAGAGTAAGGACTCTCTTTTAATAAGGAAAACTCATATCAAAACTTTTATGAAACCCCTTTTAAAGAAATAAATACTTTCCTTGCATATATTACCTCCTTGAAATGTGTTTAGTAAAGTATTTGCACTATCACTTTGTGAAGGAGAATATTCCATGTTTTTGGTCTTTATTTCTTGCTCATTTCTAAGTGTATTAAATTTAGTTACAAGTCTTAGTTAGTGTTATTCATATCATTAATGCAATCTCTCGGTGATTCTTATAACTCCTCTTTTCCTTTAGTTATGATGTTTGAACCTAATTTACGAAATACTAATGTAACTGGTTGGTTTTGTGAGATTGTGTGAATCAGTATTGTCTTAGGATTCTTTAGTGTTTGTTCCATGCATATGAGAGCCTCGTTTAAATTTTGTGCATCACCATTTTAAATCTATTATTAAACCTCATCCCTTTTACCAAAAATCATTAGGCTTAATTTTAGTTTAGGTGATCATTAAAGAGGAAGATGGATTACTCTAGATGTTTAATCTCACTACAAGATACACACAACCTAAGGTTGTTCCCATATTGTGGTTAGAAGTGAGAGAGCCTAAACACTCTCCCACAAGGGTGTAAATTCATACCTCAATACTTCTTAGCATACTAGATGAGACTCACACCATAAACATGTTGAAAAATATTGATCAAGTTTGATGTTGGTTTGGTCAATTCATAGTTGTGGTATCTACACATAATAGTATCTAGAGACTCTGAACTCCACAGTTTCCAATAACACAAACTAGTACTAGACCTATAGCTTCATCTCATGCCAAATGTAACAACAAGGTCAACTTCTAAAGGCGCTCATAAATTTATTAAACTCTCTATAAATTTAGCTAAAAGGTTAAAGTTTGTTAATACTCTACCATATGCAGGGAAACCTTTTCTTAGACCAATTTTAAGGCCTACCTTTATGAATAGACCCTTCATACCCCATCTTGATAATATGATTGTCAAAGATATTTCCCATTTGTGGGTTTTAATAGACAAAGTCCATTTAACCTACCACAATATTATCTTATGTTGATTTCATCCCTCAAAAATGTTCCCTATTTCATAGGAAACCAAGCTACAACTCCTAATGAGAACCTCATGGAAATAGTTAATTTCTATAATATCTATTATGTCATGATGGAAAATATAGCCATCATATTGAATATGTCTCTTTAAAGGGTAAATCTTTAGACTGGTATAGAGGCCTTACTATAAATTTTATTGAATCATGGGACTAATTAGGGGAAGCGTTATGTAAGAGATTGATATATAAAAGTGACCATTTGTCACTTATAGATCATTTGACTAAAATCAAGAGGGATCCCAATGAAGTCATGCAAAACTTCAATACAATATTCCAAAGGACATGCGATAGAATTCTAGTTTTTGTCAGACTGACTCCTAGTTTTGCTTTATTATACTATTTAAGGGATTTAAATAGTGATATAACGGTGATTATTGTTGATGATTAAAATTGTGTTGTTTCTGACACCAACAATGGGAAGTTTCAAGAATGTGGAACTTGTAACCTGGAATAACCTCTATATTTTAAAGAAGTTGGCTCTTCTTTATATCAAGTGTATACTGGGAAAAGAGATAGGAATCAAACAAAAACACAAGTGCAATGAAGGAAAAATCTAACTATGGCGATGCACCTGAATTTAATTCAACCCTTAATTTCAAGCATAGTGAAGCTATATGTAAGATTCAATTACATTAAAGAGTGAACAAGGCATGATCAATGTAAAAGATGAAAAATAATAAAAATAGAGGCTCACAACTTAGACTACTTTTGCAGTGACATAGAAAAATATCAACAAAGGCACATAACTCAGTCTTCTTATTAATTCTCCAATCACATAAAAGGCATAGAAACATGCATAGTTACATAAAATTTATAACTCAAGAAAATAGAAAAAAGGCAAATGATCTTCCTGATCATAGCTAAAAAAAGTCTAAAAACTCTTGACAATAATCTCTTGCAAAAAATTCTCTCTATCTTTTGATCTTCATCCTGGTGATCCCTACACCTCTATTTATAACATCAAACTAGCTCTAATTTTCTGCACACTCCAAATCAAACAGCCTAATTGAGCTCTAACTAAATTGGAAGTGTCTAACATAAGATATTTCTTAGATCTGAAACATTCCAACTCCCTTCAAGTTCATTGGCTAAAATAGAGACACAGGATGCTTCCCACTATGAAATGGGTGAGGACACTTGGCCACTTCACTTATTTTACTTGAAAACCCTCTTATTATTCATGAAGCACCAAAAAATGACACTTGGCATGTTTTTCAGTACTTACCGAATACAAACGGCACTTTTCATGTAAACTATACTCTTTACTGTGTCTTTGTTCAAGAGTGTTCTGTCTTTGACATTTGTCATAGTCTGCTTCTTCAAAACTTTAACCACTTATACAAAATGGGACCCACAACACTTATCACTTGAGCAACTTCAAAAAATGAATAGGGATAGGTGGCACTTTCCTTGCATCTTTAGCTAGGGACATGTGGCAGTCTCTACTAGCTTTAGCTATCTTTTGAGAATCTTGCAGAAGGTGACACTTGTTGGTCTCCACGTCACTTTGTCTATATTATAGAAATAGTTGGGAATCATTTCATATTTACATGGACAATGACACTTGGCATCTTCCACTTGCCTTAGAAATAAAACTTAGGGCTCACCACAGTCTTTACTTATCAATGAAACAAAATGAAGATATTTTGAATGTTGACACATGGCAGCTTCCACTTTCTTCAACTAGGGATAAGTGGCATCTTCCATTACTTTTAGAAAAGCATATTAAAACCTTTCACAGTTGCCACTTGGTGCCTTCCACTTGATCTTGAGAAAATCCTATCAAAAGAAGCCTTCAAAACTAAAAATAAATTTGAAACATGGATGCCAATATGAAACATGGATGCTAACACTTGTCGCGCTTCGTTGATTTACTATGAGATACATGGCATGTTCCAAGAAACTTACAAAAATTATAAAATGTGTCTCAACTGCTAACACCTGGTAGTTTTCACTTGATCCTGATACTTAGATAAAATTTAGGCAAAAAGAAATTTGAGCCCACACTCTGAGTCAAAAGACATCACTGTCTCGAACCAAAGCACACAGGGACAAAACTTGGAGTACATAACTGAACTCAGAAAATGTAGATTTTTTTACTCTACAGTTCTTGGTGACTTCAAGGACTTTTGAGCCTACTCAAAAATAAAAATCCAAAATCTCCTACTTGATCAAATGTGATAAAAATAACAACTTTAGTAAAGCTGTTTGATAAGCAGACCACTCATCGTCAGATAATCCTTGCTTATTTTGCAATTCGTTGAAGGCTAAATCAATGTTGATGATATCCTTCTGTGAAAAATTATGCAAAGTATGAACTATATCCTTCAATTTAAATTCTAGCTAGGAAAAGGGAATCAAAACAACTTCTATTTTAGGCACTGAGGAATCATCTCTTAAACCTTGAAAAATTGCTTGATCATTCTGCCTAGCCAACACCAAAGGTTTAATTTCATCAATCATCAGCACAGTGTTGTTATCAGGAAATGGGGAAGGAATACCTAATTACACCAGATCTTCAATGTGTTATTTCATGTCTTTGATTCCTTCCTTCACCACATCTAGAATCACTCTGTAATTGATTGCTGTGGAGTTGCAATTGAGAACCTCATTCACTCTTTTAGTAGTGACCATTCTGTCACTGATCCTTATTACTGACAACATTCCATTTGTTGCATCATATAACTTTTGTAGCAGCATTTGAGAGTCAAACACTCTCCCAAAAATAGTAGAAAGAGTGTCTTCAACTGAATTCTCTACCTTTTTGCACAATTTTTGTGCATTTAGAATAAAATTTAAAGAAGGTTTGAACTAAATAATCTCCTAAGAGATTCTTTTCCATATTGATTCATAAAGCTCCTTAAATAGATTCAAAACCCCTGCATTCTTTAGCCTATTAGCCAAATCAAGTGTAAATTATTATATCCTTTATCACTTAGCTTAAAGTTGGGCCTATATAACAGTGGTATTGTTCTATTCATTTAACAATTTCTATTTAAGTTGAGTGACCTATAATAGGCTTTCCTCACATTTTTCTTGTAATGCTACATTTTCCCACCTTAGGGTTGTCACTACATCTTTCACCTGCATTAGCCCTGCTTTCAAAGAATCATTTTGGGCCTGAATAGCCTAATGAGTCTGAAGAGAAATAGTATTTTACAACTATTTATTTAGACTCTCTATTTCATTATTCTTTGTATTGATTTTTTTAGTTAAACTATTACAGTTTGCCTTCTCTAAGGCTAGGTCAGCCTCCATCTTCTATAGCTTCTTTGATATTTTCAAATAATCCTTAGCTACTGTAAAAGTGGATTCATTTAGTATTTTGACCCTATCTTGTGGTTTAAACAAGGACATGTCTATATCCACTACATTCATTGTGTAATCTTTGGGCTGCATCTGCTCATTTGGCTTGACTATATTTGGTGATAAATCGGTCACTGTCAGTTGTTGCTAGATTGGGTCAAATTGTGACCTTAGATGTGGTGTAACCAAGGCTCTATTATCCTTGATACTCTTTTTCTCCCTTTGGGCTTCCCTTGCCTTCTTAGTAACATCTACTTGAGTTTGGAAGGTAGAAGGATAGGCAATGTGCCCACCCATAAAAGGATAACCTTATGGCAAGCCATATGGAATAGACAAATGTTGGCTAAGGGAAATTTGAGGAGGTAATTTCTTGGGGATAAAGGGGGGAAAATGAGCCAATGATATGGCCTGAGATGGATAGATGGGGAAAAATGAGAAATGGACATAGCAGAGGTGGCAGGGGATGTTATTTATCTAGTTGGAATCATCAGCCCTATAAGAGAAGAGAGAGATTGAGAAGAAGGAGAAAAAATACTTACCTGAGGAGCCACCGAAATACTCTGTAGTTAGTTTTGTGAGGGCTCTACCCTTTCCTTTGAATCTAGTTGAAACCTCAGCCTCTTATGTTTCCTTGGTGTTTCTTCTTCTGGCTATGATTCTTTATCTTCAACATCTACCACTACTGCTAGTGGTGCTTATGTAAAACTAGGAATTCCAAGGACTGATGCTAATGGAGAATATTTTGGTGGTGAAGATACCAAACTCTTTTGTTTTTCAATGGTATGGAGAGATTAGGGCCAAATAATTACAATGACTGAAGCTGAGGTTTGACCTTGGGTCTGTGATGTTTGGCTAGATTCTACTCTAGCTTCAGGTTCTCCACCCTATGTCTGCAGATTGCTTATCTCAGGGCTAGAAATAGGAGACAAATGACATTCATCCTAGAGTTCCTCCCATTTTTCATCTGAATCCACATTTCTAAAAGAGTGGGTTGTCTGACAAATTTCTTACCTATATTTCCAATAGGCTTCTATTTTCTCAGCATCCTAGTCTTTATTCTTTAATGCTCTTCTTAAACCAGAAGTCATTCTAATTTTAGGATCAAAATCCCTTCACTTAACATAAAAAGTTTCCCATGGCCTATTCTCTGGAAGGGGCAAATCTGTTAATTCTACATAAAAATCAGGAATATCTTCCCTAGGATTTTTTCTATTTTCCCAAAAGGGATGGCCCTTATGCGCAATTCTGGTAGCAACCTTATTATTCCAGATCCATGAGGTTATGAAATGATTTGGGTCATGTACCCATTTATCTCCAATTAGAGAGAAACCCAGGAATGCTAGCTTTCTTAGCAACATGATCTTAGCATCTTTAACCTCTAGGGCCATATTGTTTATCATCCATAGAACATCATACATCTTCTTCTTTTTATTTCCAGTGCCATATTCATTATCCACCATGAAAACTTGTTTGGTGACCTCTAAGAATGCTAACCTAAGGGTCAAAATATTAGGTAGCAACATTGGTTCTCCACTAAAACCATGGACTCTAATAATAGTATGACATGATCCAAAAAAGTAATCACAAGGAATAATGCAATTAATCAGAAGGCCTGAGACACTTGGAGTCAATCTATTTACAACTAGCTCTGGGCTTAGATGACAACAAGCAGGGGCAACAAAAAGTTCCCAAAATTCATATGGCTCACTAGTTTTAGACAAGATATGTGTCCATGTAGACATAGGAATGGTCCTATGTAGATCAAAGCTTGGGTCATACATATTTAGATTCACATGTTGGGAAAAGATGCTAGAGTTTTGATACAACATAAGGTGAAATAAATAGGAAGAATACCTAAAAATCCCTTTTGATTTGAACTGGACAAGTTGTTCCAACATTGAATATGCAATCTACTTAGAGAAATCAAGTTGATACTCTTGAGTCTTGTCAACAATTTTCAATCTGAAGAGGATAGCCATTTGTTCTTCATAGATGGTCATATCATCTTTCATTCAAAAAATGAAAGCCATCATGGAAAGTGCATCTTGACTAGCTTGTGCAAATTTTGCTCTTGTTGTAGGCAGTGTCAGCATAGTGGTATCATCATCACCTAATTGCAATTCCAATCTTAGAAACCTCAATTGAGTATTGATGTTTGCCCACATTTTCTACATTTTTGCAATGGTGGGAAACGTCGCTGTCTTATCATGATATAGGGCTAACATTTCTCTGATAGCCTTTGGTGTAATTTTCACCATGAATGGACCCTATTATATGGTATTTAAGGGTGCATAAAATAATTTGATGCATATTTCAACCAAGTCAGGGCATGGATGCACACTTGGGACAATGAATTGTGTCAGTTGTGAAGTCCATATCCTCATTGCAACTGTCTCATATTGTCCAACCTTGGCCCTCTAAATACACCTTTGATGTGCCCCTTCTCAGATAGTTTTACTACTAGTTCTTTGAAGAATTGGGTCCATGATTCCATCTACAAAATATTTTACCTTTGCTGGGTCATTTGTATGACCAACTTCTGGGACTCTAGTCCATGGGTAGGTCTTTAATGGTTGTACAGGGGCTGAAGCATATGATTTTCTTGTAAGAAACTTGTCAATGGATTCATAAATCCCAGACCCTTATTGTAAAGACTGTGTTCCCTCCATATCTATATCTATTCTTTAAAATAGTGAATTGTGGTAGCAGGTATGAAGCTTTTGTAATAGAAAGGCACTTTCACTTTAAGTAGGTTTGATATGAGCTAAAAATGCAAGTAGCAAGAATTTTCTCATAGATGTAAGAATGTTTGAGACACTATAAGCTTTAACTCTTTTTATGAGGTATTTATTTCCCCATCAAGTCTCAAAATGGCATTAAAACTGAGTGACCATTAGTAAATCTTACTAAATCTTCATGGGACAACAAGTTAAACATGTCATGCAAGTGGTTGCATAAGGTACCTTGGGGAATTTAAAGATTTGGGAGATATTTAATGTGTCGAGAGTTTTGAAATTTTTGAAAAAGCCTCTAAGCTATGGCTACGTGTTCAAACAACACGTATTTAAAAGAAAAAGAGGGAAAGAAAAAATGGGAAAATAAAGCAACTAGGAAAGGGAAACTATCTAACTATGATACATTAGAGACATAGTTGAACTAAAATGTTTCAAGTAGATCCCATTCATAGTAATCTCTTTAGGTTCACCTTCCATTGTTTCTAGCTCAAATGAATTTTTCTATTTACATGCACAGATTTTATAAGGGCCAGTCCATAATGCTTCAATTTTAGTGTGTTAACCCAGCTTGGTGGCTCTTGCATCCCATTTCAAAACAATTGAGCCTATTTCAAACTGGGGATTTGAAGTCCTTTTATCAAAATAGTCTTTAATTATTTTTTGATGCTGTATCAATGAATCATGTGTTGCATCCCTCTTTTCTTGAACTTCCAAAAGTTTAGCAAGTCTGACCTGCATGGGGCCATTTTCCTTAATTTCAATTTATTTTAACAATTGGAGAGTAGGAATCTCCAAGCTTATGGGCATTAAAGTAGGCTTACCATAGACCAATTCATAGGGAGACATTTATATCACCTACTTAGGTGTAATTCTATCAGCCCATAGTGCTATATTAAGCACTTTATTCCACTCTTTGTGATGATCAGCCCCTATTCTCTTGATGAGTCTAATTAGGTTTTTATTTGTTAATTCTGCCAAGCCATTACCCTGAGGGTAATAATTAGAGGAATTTTTTAGATAGATTCCATGTTTTAATGCAAGTTAGATACTTTAGACCCTAAAAATGCTTTATCATTATCTAAAATTATGGTGCTAGGAACCCCAAAGCGAGTAGTGATACTTCCTAGAAAATCTAGGATCACATTTTTTGTTGCTTCTTTGAGTGGCACTGCTTCAGTCCATCTGGTGAAATACTCTGTGGTAGTCAAAATCCATTTATGATCCATACTAGATAATGGATTTATCATTCCAATGAAGTCAAGAACCCATTGAGAAAAAGGTTCATCAACAATTATAGGACTAAGGGGCATTACTACATTCCTTCTCATCCCCACATAATATTGACAAGATTGACACCTTTTAACCAGTTGATAACAGTATATAAATAAAGTAGGCCATAAATAACATGCCTCAAATATCTTTATAGATGTGGTCTTTGTAGAAAAATGTCCACTTGATACTCCATGATGCATTTCATGCAATATTTTCTTAGCCTCATCTTTCTCTACGCATCTTAAAAGTTTGCCATCAATTTTTTTTTGAAAAGAACTTGTTTAGTTAAAAAAAATGGACCCCTTGCATCCTATAGTATCTCCTCTTATTTTGAGGGATTTATCTTGGGTAAATCCCATATTTCATAAAATGAATCCTATTTATGACCCAAGAGTTTTGATCCATCTCTTGTATCCTTAATACAGTTTTCTTTTCCATTTCTGAATCTGTTTCTTCAGGTATCATCTTTTCAAGCTCTTGAGTCATGTATTGGCCCAACCCCCTACCTCTGACTAACTTAGTGGGTTTGACCTCTACATCATATTCAAGGATCTTCGTTATCCAATTTTTCCTTTTTTTTAGTAATTTCACCCTCCATAATGTATTCCCTGACACTTGGGTGAGCCACAAGTATTAGAATCTTACTTCCTGATACCATATGCCTGAATTTCTTGAGGGATTTTAACATAGCATATGCTTGTTTCTCCACAAAGTTGTATTTAGTTTCATTCTCCCTAAGATTCCTTGAGAAAAAGGCTATTGGGTGCTTTGCCTCCTGTCTATCATCTTTTTTTGTTAAGACAATAGCAATACTGAGCTCACCTCCATAGACATACATTACAAAAGGCTTAGAAAAGTATAGGTTTTTAAGTACTTGGGCTGTTGAGATAGCTTTCTTGACCTCTTCAAAGGCTTGCCTTCCTTCTATAGTCAACTTGAAAATTAGGTCATTATTTAACAAGAGTGTCACTAGTCTTACTAAGCTTGCAAAGTCAAATATGAATCTATTAACAAAATTAATCTTACCCAAAAAAGACTGAACTACTTTTTTATTTACTGGAAGAGGTAAGTTCATTATAGCTACAACTCTCTCAGGATGTATGGAGACTCCTTCTTTAGATACTATATGTCCCAATAATTTTCCTTGAGGTACATCAAAGATACATTTCTTAGGATTTAGTGATATTCGAAATTCTTGACATTTCTTTAAAATAGATTCTAAATGATCAAAATGATCAACAACATTTTTTGAAAAAATAGTAAGATCATCAAGATAAATCATGATGATTTTATTTATAAGTTCCCTAAATGCTGCATCCATAGCTCTTTGAAAAGTCACTCCAACATTTCACAAGCCAAATGGCATCTTAGTATATGCAAATTTTCCCCATTTGGTAGTAAAAGCAGTTTTGTATTGGTCTTCATCAGCCAACCAAATCTGATTGTATTTAGAGAAACCATCTAGCAAAGAAAACCTCTCGGATCTAGCTACAGTATATAAAATTTGTTCCATGGAGGGCAAGGGAGAGTGATCTTTCATAGATGCTCTATTTAGGTCTCTAAAATCTACATAAATTCTTATATCACCATTCTTTTTCTTAACTAGTACTAGACTTGATACCCAAGTTGAGTGTTTGATTGTAAAAATTATCTTAAAATCTAAAAGTTTCTACAACTCATCCACCATTAGAGGCTCAATCCTTGGATTCACTAGCCTCTATTTCTATCTGATGGGCTTAAATCCTTTAGTCAGTTCTATTGTGTACTAAATAATGTCTCTATTATATCCATGAAGGTCTTCATAGCTCCAGGCTATGACTCTATCATATTTTTTGCATAATTTAATTAGTCTTTCCTTTTCTTTTTGAGTTGTAGAATTTCCAACTTTTAATTTTTTCCCTTCACTCACCTCTATTTAAGAATAATCTACTTTATTTACTTGGAACCTTTTCTTCTCCAGGCTTACATCTTCTGGATCAAATGGGTTTTCTAAAGTGATCAAGCCTTTGGGAAGCTTATTAGTCTTTAATTGTATAACTTGGTTTCCATATGCCTCTTCAATTTTGGTTTGAAATTGATCAACAAACTCCTCTAATTGTTTTAAGAATGAGAGTACCTGAGAATCATTTTCAAATACTTGTCAATACTCATCATTGTCTAGAATAGTTGGCCTTACTATAACTTTCACTGACTCATTGTTAATTAATAGGCCAGTTGCTGGATCAAACTGTGAGCCAATTTGGACCATCCTATCAGCTTCAAAATTTTTAATCCTAGGGACTACTTCAATATTGAAATCTTCAAAATCTTCTATTAATTCCCAAATTATGTGTCTATAGGATCTCATCTTTACATTTTTGGTTATTGCCTTTTCTCTAATTTGATTTACTACTAGTTCTGAATCTCCTTTTACTATTAGATTCTTTATTCCCTTTTTCTTGGCTAATAAGAGCCCATGTACTAAATATTCATACTTAGCATCATTATTAGTACAAGAAAATTGTAAATGGATAACCCTTAAAATTTTCTCACCATTTGGAGCAGCAAGACAAATTCCTGCTCCAAAACCATTTTTACTTCTAGCCCCATCAAAATTTAAAGTCCAAAATTTTGAATCTTTTTTAGATTCTTGAGTAGTTGGCATTTATTCATAAAAAATAACATAAGTGCTTAGACCATTAGAGTCATAATTTCAATATGGATCACTATGCATCATAGCTAACAAATGGTTATTCTCTTCTTCTTGGTCATGTTCAGTCCATTCACCTAACTCTTCAACAAAAACCCTTTCTTCCTTATTTAACATAGCATGATCTACCTCTAATTTTGATGTTGGTTCATTAGTGATGTGATCCTTTGATAGTGGTTTAGATAGAATTTCCATCTTTGAGCCATATTTGGTTCTTAGGATGAGGTGAGACCAATCAAGGGACATATATCCTCCTATCTTGGCTATAAAGTCTCTGGATAAACATAAACCAAAAATAGGAGGTATATCTATGACTACTACATCTTGATTGACAATTTTATTAGGACAAGTATATAATTGCAATGGGAGTTGTTTAATTCTCCCTATTGTTTGCATTGATTTGCTTTCTATCTGCATAACTCCTTTAGTGAGTGGCTCATACTTTATCTTTAAAGCATCTGCATTTGCTTAGGCATTACTGTAGTACTAGCCCCTAAATCTATCATCACATTACGCAATAGTTTCTTGCCAACTATCAAAGCCAAATAGAAAGGTTCTGGTTTGGATTTGCTTACCTCTGGTAGATTGTTCACTAGGGTTGTTGTCTACAGATGAACTGTGTCTTTGAGCTTTTCTTTTTCAGCAGGTCCTTCTTTGATCTCAATATGTTTGGGTACTACTTGACCTTGTAGAGCTTCTTGTAATAGTGTCTTTTATTTAGGGATAGCTAATATGTCCCATATTGATACTTGTGCTAGGGTCCTCTTCAATTGATCCACCACATTCATCGGTCCCAGAGTTTGGGTTCTTGGAAAATAAGGATACCTTGTTTTTTCTTAAACTTGTCCAGGAACTACTTGATTGTGCATTGGCTAAGACACTTCTTGTCTAACAGCTATGTTTCAATGATCTTGAAATGGAGAATTCTCCATAACTTCATTGTTTACAACTTCAAGTTGTTCCATCATTCTTCTCTTTGATCTAGTATAGTAGTCTGATTTCACCACTGGTTTCTTAGAAGTAAAAGCTACATTCAAGAATATTGATTCTTCATCTTCAAACCATGAGAACAAAGTATGTTTCAGGGTTATTTCTTCTTCTTTTGTAAAGACATCCCTTGCATCTAAGCCATTAGGACTAAATTTTGCATACCAAAAGATTAGTAGGCTTGATTGTCACTAGTACTTGCAAATTGTCCATCCATTCTTCTTTGCTCTACTACCTTTTGTTGTAGATTACCCATGGAACAATCTCTAGGCATATGAGCATTATTACAAGGGAAACACTAGGCATTAGTGCCATCTACATAATTATTTTACCCTTGAATAATCTCCCTATTTGAATTAGGGGGAATAGTTTGTGAGGGTGTAGGGACTACAACTAATTGATTTGTTGGCTGAGGGTTATTTTGCCTTTGAGGACCTTGATATGGTTTAGCTATGATAAAAATCTATTTCCTTGGTAGCCTTGATATTTGGGTCTAGGGTAAGGATTCTATTGTCTCTTTATGTTAATTAACTCATTATAAAATGTCCTTAAGATGTTCTTGATATCATCCATCTTAGATGACTGGGTAGGGACAAGTTATTTAATAGGTGGTTGAGGATATTTATAAATAGACACAGGTGGGGCTATGGAATTAGAGGCTTCTTGAGGCAATGGTAAGGTAATCTCTAGAAACATGGGCATGGGAGGCCTTGGGGGTAACTTTCCAGCATCTATTAAATTATTTTCATCTCTAACTGCATAGTCATAAGCCTCTGGCAGAGTCTGACCTCCAAGTGACTGAATCATGACTGATATATCTGAATTTAAAGCCTTAAGATAAAGCAATATAGCCATACCTGGTAATGGTCTTGCTGTAGTAGGAATCCTTTCCCAAGTCTTTTGAAATCTTGAATTGAAGTCAGTCATTGCTTCTTGTGGTGCTCTTTAGATAGTAATCAATTGTTGCAACAAAGAAGATTTATCACCCTTTTCTTCAAATCTTTCAAAGAAAATATCTCCAAGTTGATCCCATGTAGATATTGTATTTGGAGTCAAGGATCGGTACCATTCCAGAGCCTTCCCTTTAAAAGAAGCTGTTAATAATCTTATAGCCACATTTTGCTATGTGAAAACATGTATAACATAGACATCTGACACATCTTGTAGATGTTCTTCAAGTGTCTTGAAATCTTGCCCACTAAATTTGGGTAGAGCTTTCAAGGCATTTACTATGATAGGATCCTAGGTGGTTGGTGGTATTGGGAGAATCAAAGGACTACTAGTGTTCTAACTTACATAATTTCTTGGGGCTATAGGTGCTTCCGTATTTGCTCTTGGTATTGGTATAAATTGATTGACCCTTCTTCTTAGACTAGTTACCAATGGTGGTAAAAACATACCTAGATTTATAGCAGATTGAGATCTGGTTACTGGTCCACAGCGTTGACTCTTTGTAGCTCTCTGGTTCATATGGTCTTGAAAGAAACGTCAAGATGGTGTCCCACCGGACATGCCAAAAATTGTTGATGATTAAAATTGTTCTATTTCTAACACCAACAATGAGAAGTTTCAAGAATGTGGGACTTATAACCTGAAACAACCTCCAAATTTTAAAGAAGCTAGCTCTTCTTTATATCAAGCGTATACTAGGAAAAGAGATAGGAATCAAATAAAAACACAAGTGCAATGAAGGAAAAATCTAACTATGGTGATGTGCCTATATTTAATTTGACCCTTAATTTGAGCACAGTGAAGCTATATGTAAGATTCAATTACATTAAAGAGCGAACAAGGCATGATCAATGTAAAAGATGAAAAACAATAAAAATAAAGGCTCACAACTTAGACTACTTTTGTAGTGACACATAAAAATATCAACAAAGGCACATAACTCAGTCTTCTTATTAATTCTCCCGTCACATAAAAGGCACAAAAACATGAACAGTTACATAAAATTTCTAACTCAAGAAAATAGAACAAAGGCAAATGATATTCCTGATCATAGCTACAAAAAGTCTAAAAACTCTTGACAATAATCTCTCATAGAAAATTCTCTCTATCTTCTGATCTTCATCCTGGTGATCCCTTCACCCCTATTTATAGCATAAAACTAGCTCTAATTTTTTTCACATTCCCAATCCAACAGCCTAACTGAACTCTAACTAAATTGGAAGTGTCTAACACAAGATATTTCTTGGATCTAAAATGTTCCAACTCCCTGCAAGTTCATTGGCTGAAATAGATACACAAGACACTTCCCACTATGAAACGGGTGAGGACACTTGGCCACTTCACTTACTTTACTTGAAAACCCTCTTATTATTCATGAAGCACCAGAAAATGACACTTGGCATGTTTTGCAGCACTTACCAAAGACACACGACACTTTCCACGTAACCTATACTCTTTACTATGTCTTTGCTCAGGAGTGTTCCATCTTTGACATCTGTCACAGTCTGCTTCTTCAAAACATTAACCACTTATAGAAAATGGGACCCACAACACTTCTCACCTGAGCAACTTCAAGAAAAGAATAGGGACAGGTGGCACTTTCAGCACATCTTTAGCCAAGGACACGTGGTATTCTCCACTACTTTTAGCTATCTTTTGAGAATCTTGTAGAAGGTGACACTTGTTGGTTTCCACATCACTTTATCTATATTATAGAAATAGTCAGGCATCATTTCATATTAACATAGACAATGACACTTGGCAACTTTCACTTACCTCAAAAACAAAACCTGGGGCTCACCACAGTCTTTACTTATTGATGAAACAAAATGAAGATATTTTGAATGTTGACATGTGGTGGCTTCCACTTTCTTCAGCTAGGGATATGTGGCATCTTCCATTTCTTTTATAAAATCATATTGAAACCTTCCGTAGTTGCCACTTGGTGCCTTATGCTTGATCCTGAGAAAATCCTATTGAAAGAAGCCTTCGAAACTCAAAAGAAATTTGAAATGTGGATGCCAATATGAAATGCAAATGCTGACACTTGTCGCACTCTACTGAATTAATATGAGATACATGGCATGTTTTGAGCAACTTATAAAAATTATAAAATGTGTCTTAGTTGCTGACACTTGGTAGTTTCCACTTGATCCTGATATTTAGACAAAATCTAGGCAATAAGAAATTAGAGCCTGCGCTTTGAGTCAAAAGACTTCACTGTCTCAAACCAAAGCGCACAGGGACAAAACATGGAGTGCATAATTGAACTCAAAAAATGTAGATTTTTTTACTCTACAATTATCTAGTCCATGGAAAGAAATGTATTGCTATATTATTACAAGGTTTCCATTAAACTATAATATTATCTAGTCTAAGATAACAAGCTTACACATAGGCCCCAAATGCCTTTGTTCCTATAAATTAGACCACTTCCTATCTAAATTCCACAATTGAATGTTTTTCTCCCAACACAAATGATTGCTACCAGACCCCCACCTTAGTAAGAAAATTACTCCAATAGTGGATTTGGTAATTCCTTAGACAATAAGGAACTCCAAGAGCTTAAAAACATGTTCCAATCCTTTGAAAATGAACTAGTCAACCTAAAGAGGTAGCAAGCCCAATATAATTGCCCTTATCCAAGTTCATACCAACCTTAATAATAAGATTTCTAGGAAAATAAGCCACCTTATAGAGGGAATTACAAGGCCAAGGCAAAGGTAAAAATTAGGGACATGGAAAACATGGCTATAACAAGCAAAACAACTACAACCCTAATGTTGTGAGCACTTCCAACACCTTGGTCCTAGTTCAGAATAATGTGGCCCAAGAAGCTAAAGATACCTCACCTTAGAATCAATATTTTGGACAAACCATTATACTAACTATTGATTTTACCCTAGCCTTTAATGATCAATTGTAAATACACTACTAATTTTGGGTACAATCAAGTTCTCATGGTCCAATGTATGGAGGTACCTATATTAAGCAAGCTAGATGAGCCCAAACAAATCTATAACCCTGATCAAGGACTAGGCTAGTTGGGTGCCACAATGGTAAACTATGAGCAAGAAGAGTGTTATTCACTTAATGAACATGATAGTTCTAGCTAGGCTTATGTTCTAGTGGATGAAAACACAAGATTCAAAAGAAGAAATAGGGATGGTAATTAAGAACCAAGCAAAGAGCCTCCTACCATTACTCCTTCAATTTCCAAGATAATTGTGTTTGATCCCATTCCAAAAGTACCAATAGTTACAAAGAGTTAGAATTATAAAGATGTCTTAAACCCTCAAGGTTCACACATTTATCAAATGACAGTGGTGGCTCCCAAAGCATAAACAAAAATTGGTGGGTCACCCATCAAAATTGTTGAATAGATGAATAAATATAGTGTGAATGTACTGATATGCGATGTACTCTCCCTACCTTGGAAAATAGACATCCTTCAGGAAGGTTTGTATAAAATTAATACCTTGATAGTTGTATATAAATAAACAAACAAGGTGAATGAGTTTCTCGCCAATACATCTAAAAGCTTAGTTAGAGGATAGTCAAGTAAAATAACCAAACCCTCCCCCTTTTATATTTTAGTGATCATTGGCAACTCTTTGGTGCATTATTATTTGGTATATAATAGAGCTAACACCTCAATGATGATGAAGGCCATAGCTGACCAAATCAACCTCAAATATGAGCCACAAATAAAGGTATTTCTACAACTTGATGGAACTTTAACCAAGCCATCTAGCATTATCAGGGGTTTGAACTTGACCTCACATGCTTGTCAAAGTGTGTTAGTGGAACAATATGTGTTGGTCTTATATGTGCCTCCCCACTTTTCTCTATGTTTATCTAGGGAATTCATAGTAAATATTGGGAGTTATCTTGTGTAAAATTTGTCATAAATAGCATTCAAGACTAAGTACAAGACCAAAGTATCAATTAAGGCTAAACCTATCATGTAATTCCATATAGAGCCTTACGACCGATATAATGTCAACATCAATTACACCATATCAATGAGAAGGAATTTTTAATGGGGAGAGAGATGAACACTCATCCAAAAGAGGTCCTAGACATGTCCTTAGATGAGTTATGAGGAGACAATAAATTAATCAACCTTTTGGAAAGAATCAAGGAAAGGGGTATGGGTGTCTTCCTATTACATGAAGAAGATCAACCCATACCATCCCTCATTGGACCTCAAAAAGACCCCAATGGAATATATAAATTGTTATTTTATAATTTAAGGAGAAAATATGGGGTAGGTGTGGGTGTAATTTTGGTTTCCCCTTTAAGAAGAAAGTTTTTCTATTCTTATAGGTTTTAATTCAATTGTTCTTGTAATGTAGTATAATATGAAGGCCTAATTCATGGTCTATAATGGGCCAATAAAAGAAGAATCAAACAATTTCAAGTGTATGGAGATAATGAGCTCATATTAAACTAGGTTAGAGGTTAAAACATCACAAAGAACCCTTTGATAAAGTCCTACAAGCATATATTATGGTACCTAATTGAAGATTTTGAGGCCTTTGACATTTAATTAATGCCAAGAAGATCTAATCAACATGCTAATAAGATGGTGGCTATAGGAGCCCATTTTGATATCCCCAATGAACTAAGGAGGATAAAGATTTAGCCACATGTCAAAATAGTGGTAAAGCCATTAGTATCAAATAATGAAGCTCACTGGTAGGTTTTCAAAAATGATGAAAAAATTACATGTTTCTTATAGTAAGAAGTAGAATTCTCATCCATAAACTAAAGAATATTTTAATATCAATATGGGGATCATATTTTTTAGTTAAAATCCAACAAACATACCAAAGGGAGGGTAACTCTATAAGGTCTCTTTCTTTATGGGGACCATATGAGGAAGGACAAAGCAGTAATGTCAACTAGTGAAAAAAACTATGAGAGAGTTCTCATTTTCAAATACCTACTTCTCAAGCTTGGCAAAGTAAGAAATAAGGCTGAGAGATAAGATTTCATATAAATTTTCAAATATTATAAGACATTTTATTATGAATATAGTGACCTAAGGGGTTTTAACCCAAAACTAGTGCAACATACTATAGAGCTAGAGTCTAATGCCAAGCTCGTGAGGCAAAATCAAATGCCCATTAACCCCAAAATAGAATAGATAATGATGAAAGATTTGGTTACGATGATTGAATCCAAGATCATCTTTCCCATCAAAATTTCATCATGGGTGGCTAATTTGGTACCTATGAGAAAAAAGAGTGGGGAGATAAAGCTATGCATTGATTTTAGGGATCTAAACAAGGTCTTATTAAAAGACCACTACCCCCTATCATCCATGGAGAAACACCTTCAAATAGTTTTAGGTTTAGAACATTTCTCTCTCTTAGATGGTTATTCAAGTTACAACCAAGTACTGGTAAGGGAAGAAGATTGATATACGACTTACTTCACCATTAAGTGGGGCACTTTTGATTACCAAAATATGCCTTTTGGATTATCCAATGTTGGGGTAACCTTACAAAGAGCCATGGATATGGCCTTTAAAGTATTGTTAAATCAAATGGTATTAGTCTCATTGGATGATATCATAGTGTTCTCCAAGAATTATAGTGAGCACATGGGCCATCTGAGGGTGATTTTCCAAATATGCAAAGAGTATAGAATCTCTTTAAATCCCAAGAAATATGTGTTCTTTATACATGAGGGCAAGTTATTGGGTCACATTATGTTAAAATAAGGATTTTCCATCGACCCTGATAGAGTAAGTGTTATCTTATCCTTATCCTTGCCTAAGCACAAGAAGGGTATCCAGAGCTTTCTAAATAGATTAACTTTGTGAGAAGGTTCATACCTAGTTTTGAAAACCTAGTCAAACCTATCACAAACATGCTTAAAAGGAGAAAAGTGTTTTCTTGGTCAAGTGAAGGAAAGTCATATTTTGAGGCCATAAAGAAGGCCATTGCCTAGGATCCATCTCTCATTAATCCAAATTTATTGAAAGACTTCATATTTTACACCTTTTCCAATGTTGACAACATATTAGTTATGTTGATGAAGAAGAATGGTTAAGGAATGGAGCATCCAATTATATTTTTTAATCAAGGGTTAGAGGGATATGAGGTGAGGTAAAAATTCATTTAAAAATAGGTGTTCATATCCTTAAGAAGTATCTAAAAGTTTATACCAATGCTATTCAACAATAATATTCACCTTATGGTCTCCCACTCTAGAGTAAGGTATCTCCTCCTTAACAAAGACTTGAATGAGAAGAGAGTAGGTTGGATCACTAAAGTCATAAAATATGATGTAGAGATCAAAGTCACCAAGTTGGGTAGGGACAAGGTCTTATATGATCACATGGTAGATGACCTTCAAGAATATTTTATTTTCCATCTTATTATATGATAATACACATATAGATATGTACATATGAAAAAAGATATCTAGATATACATATACAGACACATACACACATGTAGACATGAATTCATGCATGCACACATAGATGCACACACACATATGTGTACATTCCCATACATACACATGAAGACACAAATACATGTACGTATGTATGTATATGTATGTATAGAATAATATAGACATAGATATGTACAAAAACACACACACACACATAAATGTGTGTGTGTGTGTGTGTGTGTGTGTGTGTGTGTGTGTGTGTGTGTGTGTGTGTGTGTGTGTGTGTGTATACACATACATACATACATACATACACACACACACACACACATATATATACATACATACATACATATATATATATGTGTGTGTGTGTGTGTGTGTGTCTATATATATATATACATACATACATAATTATATGTATGTATGTATGTATGTATATATGTATGTATATGTATGTATATATATATACATACATATACATACATATATACATACATACATACAGTATGTACACACACACACACACACACACACACACACACACACACACACACACACACACACACACACACACACACACACACACACACACACACACACACACACACACACACACACACACACACACACACACACACACACACACACACACACACACACACATGTAACCCAAGGCAATTCATAGATAGGATTACCTCCATTTCAAAAGAATTGGCTTTAAGATATGGCTCATTTATTAGCAATGGGTTAATGCCCCCAAGGTTTAGATAGGGCCAAAATAAGGTATTTTAGGCTTTAGTCTATATCATATGCATTATTAGGAGGTGTCCTTATCAAAATAGACCTCAATGTAGTTCTTCTTAGATGCATAAACAATGACAAAGTAACCAAACTCCTAGAATAATTCCATGATGGACCTATAAGATGCCAATTTTCACAAAAGAACACAATAAAAAAGATAAATAGGGTCGGTTATTACTATCCCAACCTCTTCAAATATGTTCATACATGGGTTATAAAATGTTAAAGGTGTGACTTTTATTAGGGACATAGAGACTAGTAGCCCTTCCACTCAATCCAATTTAGGTGGAGCAACCCTTCATGTAATGGGGGTTAGAATTCATAGGTATGATTAATCTACCATCAAGTGTAGGGAATAAGTGGGTGATCACTAAAAATAACTACTTTACTAGGTGGGCGTAATCCATTGATTCGAAAGAAGCCAATTAGGCTACAATTTTAGATTGTTATGATATCATAGTGACTAGGTTTGGTATTCTTGCCACCATAATTTTTCATAATGCATTAACACTCCTTGGTCTAAAGATAAGAGAGTGGGCTCCCAAAATGGGTATCCACCTCAGCACCTCTTCCAACTACTCTCCTTAAAGAAATGGACTAGTAGAGTCTATAAATAAGAAGATAAGAATCATGAGGAATATGGAAGTAAATCAAAGAACATGGCACACCAAGCTAAATATAGTCTTGTAGGATGATAGAGTGACTTCTAAATCTACCATTAGAAATTCTCCATATGCCCTTGTGTATGAAAGGAAGTTAAATTGCCTATTTACCTTGATCTACCTGCACTAGAATTAACCCATCAGCTTGAGTTGATGGAGGATGAACCCATAAATGTAAGAATGATAGAGCTCAAAGAAAATAGATATCTTTCTATAAAAAAACTAGAGTCTCACCAAGATCAAGTCAATAAATCCTT